>PVHP010017734.1:0-34009 GCA_004024765.1 Zapus hudsonius | reverse complement strand
CGGGTGCGCCTGCCCTCTGTGGATGCCTCCACGGGTGCTTCTGCCCTCGGTGATGTCCCCACGGGCGCGCCTACCCTTGGTGGATGTCCCCACGGGTGCGCCAGCCCTTGGTGGATGTCCCCATGGTGCAACTGCCCTCTGTGGATGACTCCATGGGTGCTTGGTGATGTCCCCACGGGTGCGCCTGCCCTCGAGGATGTCCCTACGGGATGCTCATCCTCGGGGAGGGCTCCCGAAGCCCACTCAGAACCCTGGACACGTGCCAGGAGGAGAGTTTACCAATTGCCCTATAACTTTGAAGGCTGCTCATCTGCAGTTGACAAAGACTGGGGGACCTTGGTTTGCACCTAGGAGGTTTTTTGTTTGGTTGGTTGGACTCAATCTCTCTCTCTCTCTCTCTCTCTCTCTCTCTCTCTCTCTCTCTCTCTCTCTCTCTCTCTCTCTCTCTCTCTCTCTCTCTCTCGTGACTGACAACACTTTGCATTAAAATGCGAACTTGGTCTTAGATGATCGGAAAGTTTGTGCCCAGGCGACTTACACTAGTTTTACATCCCTCAGTGTTTGGAGTTTCCTTGACTGCTGTGGACTGGCTGGGGGAATCAAGTAAGAACTAGGAAAGGGGCGAAAACATGGATGGGTTAAACCCTCGGAGCTCCAGCAGCTTAGCGGCTGGTAGCATGGAGCCCGGGCCCCTTCCTTCTGGAGTTCAGGTCCGCAGGCTCCAGGGCAGGGGAAATTGACCTGCCCGTCATCTCCACCCCACGGGCCCCCAACGTTCCTCTCTCTGGAGACTGTTTGGAGGGAAGGAGCCTCTCTGTAAACCGAGAGGAGCCGAAACGAGCCTCCAGACACATGGAAAGACTTAGACGTTATAGAGGGGCGACTTCATGAATAGTAAATGTTACTGTTGCTCTATAAAGTGGCTTAATGAAAAAAATTCTGGCCCTAATCAGGCCAAGCGGGGAAGTGGGGGAGACGGAGGGAGGTAAGACAGAACTCTAAAGAAGTGATGGGAAAAGAAAGAAGGCTGCAGACGATGCCTGATAAGGTTTCTGGGATGGCTTTGATGGGATGCATAATGGAGCTTTCTGGTAGCCTTGAGGCCAGCTCCCTGCACAGAAGCTTCCCCTGGCTGTGGGAAGGAGGAAGCAGCTGGGTGGGAGAGCCTCATAGATACCAAATACCTGGTCCCCAAGCCCCCTTTCCTGCCCTTGTCTGGCCAGATACCCCGCCCACGGGAGTCGCTATCTCTCCCCTCCCCGAAGGAAAGGAAGGCTCAGTGATATTGTAAGCTGATTGCTGCAAGACTTCAGGAGTACTGGGGATTTGAGCATTCCTTTGTCTTTAGGGTGTGCGTTTTTGCTTTGGTTTTGTTTTTTGGTTTTTCATCTTGGTGTGTGTCTTTAAGGCAGAATCTCTGGGCTAGAGCCCAGGCTGACCTAAAACTCACGCAGAGCCTCCTACCTCAGCTGGAATTCAAGGTGTGACACCATAGTCTTTGAGGAAAGTCTTTCTCTGGAAAAATTCTAGAGTCCAAGCACTTCCATATTTCTGATCAGTTTCCTTCTAAGACACACTGGACCCTTTCTGTTTATTTTTTTATTTTTATTTATTTGCAAGCAGAAAGAGAGAAAAGACACAGGGAGAGGATGGGTGTACCAGAGCCTGCAAAAGAACTCCAGATTCAGAACTGCCTTCACATAGGTGCTGGGGTCAGGATCATTGGGCTTTGCAGTCAAGTGTCTTTGCTGAGCCATCTCTCGAGCCCTATTTCAATTTTATTTCATTTTAATTTGGGGGGGGGGTTCAAGATAGTGTCTCGCTGTAGCCCAGGCTGACCTGGAATTCACTGTGTAGCCTTAGGGTAGCCTTGAACTCACAGTGATCCTCCTACATCAGCCTCCGGAGTGCTGGGATTAAAGGCATGCGCCACCACGCCTGCTACTTTATTATTATTATTATTTAATTTTTTGAGGTAGGGTCTCATTCTAGTCTAGGCTGACCTGGAATTCACTATGTAGTCTCAGACTGGCCTCGAACTCACAGTGATCCTCTTACCTGCCTCCCAAGTGCTGGGATTAAAGGTGTGCACCACCACACCTGGCTTTTTTATTATTAATATTTTTAGAGAAGTTGTCATCACAGGCTTGCCTTGAACTCTTGATTCTCCTATCTCCCCCCTCCAGTGCTGGGATTACAGGCCTGTACCACCATGCCTGGTTTCTGTGGTGCTGGAGATCAAAGCCAGGGCTTCCTGGATGCCAGACAGGCACTCCACCAACTGAACTTTTGAGCAATAGCCCAGGCTTTGTTTTTACTGATTTTTACTGAATGTTTTCCTCCTTCTCTTCCTACCCCTAGCTCTGTTCCTTCTTCTCCAGTCATTACACTAGAAATGCTTTTGTTCCCCTAAACTTACTGCACCCCAGTTTCTCCTACAGTGCTGGGAAAGGAACAAGCTAGGACAGCCACTGAGCTATATCCATAATTTCTTGGTTGGATGAGGTCATTTAAAAATATTTTTTATTATTTGCTAGCAAAAAGAGAAGAGAAAGGGAGAGAGGCCTCTAGCTACTCCGAAGAACTCCAGGTACATATGCCCCTTGTGCATCTGGCTTTACATGGGTACTGGGGATTTGAACCTGGGTTGTCAGGTTTTGCAAGAAAGTTCTTTTAACCACTGAGCCACCTCTTCAATTTCTCCAGCCCTTAGACAGGGTCTCACTATGTCTTCAAGTCTGAGCTTAAGTTTAGGCTTCTGCCTCTTGTTTCTGAGTGCTGGGATTGCAGGTGTGAGCCACTGTGCCAAGCAGAGCTCCACCTTGTAATGCATGGCCAGAGGAATGGAAGGAATGTCTCCAGCCTTTGCCCTTTAAACACAAATATCTTCATCATTCTGGTGGTGCTGACACAACTCAATCCATCTTCACCTGAGGATTGAGTGAGGCGGGGAAGTGGACCAAAGCACTTATTTTTAAAGGGCAAATTCTAGTTTTCTATTGTTTTTTTTTTTTTTTGTTTGTTTGTTTTTGGTTTTTCAAGGTAGAGTCTCACTCTAGCCTAGGCTGACCTGGAATTCACTGTGTAGTCTCAGGGTGGCCTTGAATTCATGGTGATCCTCCTACCTCAGCCTCCCGAGTGCTGGGATTAAAGGCATGCGCCACCACGCCCTGCAAAGTTTTCTATTTTTTTAAACCACTGAGCCCTCCCCTCAGCCCTGTTCCTCCACCCCCACCCCTGTGTGTGTGCTGACCGTATTACAGCCTAGCCTTGAACTCAAGACGCTCTTGCCTCAGCCTAGGTTTATACGCACACAACGCCACACTCAGCTCACAGTTAGCATCTCTGCTAAAGACTTATCGTAGTTTAGTGTTCAAGCAAAGGTGCAAATTCCTGTGCATCAGGTCCATGTGTCACCTTGCAGCAGAGGTTTCTAGTTGCTATGCTGGGTTTGAAGGATATTGCTGTTAGACACTTGCTGGCATGACTGACTCTGGAAGCTGCTGACCACTTGGACTCAGCCAGGCCTCAGTTTCCTGAAGATTAAGAGGGCAAGAGAATATGAGTGGCACATAGCCACGTAGAGGCTTTGTGGAGAACTGAGCTCCTGGTGAGGCAAGAGTAGTTGTTGCTTCATTTTTCTTCTAGCCTAAGTTTGCTATTAACTCCTTCGACCTGGTCCATTGTGTATGTGTCTCATTCTCTCTACTTGGAGATGTCCTTGAGGACACAGCTAAGATGCTGTGGTTCAAGAGCAGGCTATGCCCACAGCTCTGAAGGACCCTCGCTGTCTCACTGCTCATCAGAACTCATGCTTCTCCAGCTAGGCTTGTGAAGGAAGTTACTGGCCAGGGAGGTTTCCAGAACTGACCCAACACAAGCTTTCTTCCCCTTCAGATAGAACTAGAATGGAAACCAGATTGGCAGCGTGGAACACCTGAGCAACAGGGATGTGGTGTTTTTCAGGTCTCTCTGGAGTTGCTATGTAATTCTAATGTTGAAACTGTGGTACCGGACTGTAGAAGTTGGCCAGTTTCCCTGCTGACAACACTTTAACACAGATAAGTGTGTTTAAGGGAAACCTACATCATGGTGAGCTATACTGGTGGATTCATATATGAAACAGAAGGAAGGCAGGCTACCGAGTCTCCTGTATACAACATCTAGACAGATTATTCTTCAGGGGCATAAATGATGCTGAGGGTAGACACAAAGGGCTGGCATTCATATGCATTCATGTGCTAGCTGCCCCCCCACTCACCCCCCAACCCAGGTATTGGCCAAAAGCATGGGTTCCAAAGTCTTTTTTGTTTGTTTTTGAGGTAGGGTCTCGCTCTAGTCCAGGCTGACCTGGAATTCACTATGTAGTCTCAGGCTGGCCTGGAACTCACGGCGATCCTCCTACCTCTGCCTCCCGAGTGCTGGGATTAAAGGTGTGCGCCACCATGCCCGGCTTGGTTCCAAAGTCTTATTCCATAATTAGGTTCCCTGTACACAACTGCTGGAAAAATGATCTTGGACACATCACATAACCTTTGAATATCTCTAATTCCCTATCTGGAGACAAACAGTGGTACCTACCCTAGGGTCGTTGGGAACACAAGCTAATCTCTTATCCTTAGAGTGTTTTGTCCCACCTGATTGAAGACCTTGGTCTGTTTGTTTGTTGCTTCTGCTCCCTGAACAACTGAACTAGGTGTCTTTTTTTTTTCTTCGAGGTAGGGTCTCAATCTCTAGCCCAGGCTGACCTGGAATTCCCTATGTAGTCTCAGGGTGGCCTTGAACTCATGGTGATCCTTCTACCTGTGCCTCCAGAGTGCTGGGATTAAAGGCATGCGCCACCATGCCAGGCCTGAACTAGTTGTCTTTGCAAATACTGAAAACCAATGGAGCATTTCTTCATCAAAACCAATACCACCCACCTACCTGGAAAATGTTAATCATTCAAGCACTTAATACTAACGAAGCTGTCCGGTTTGCTTGTGTTCACGCTAGAACAGACAGGGAGTTGCTCTCTGTTCTCAGTCTGGAAGCCTGCAGTTTGGTTTGGTCAAAATGACCTCTGGTCTGTTTGAAATCTTCCCCCCACACCCCATCAGCCTCCCTACAGAGAAGGAGCAATCCTTCCCCTGAAGTCAGCACTCTAGCCAAGGAAGTGGGAAGGGAGGGACCACCCCAACTAAACTGAGTGACTTGGCCAGGACTTGGGGGCCCCAATACTATCATTACCCACATAGCTGGGCAGGTTGCCATGGTTACTCCCCTTCCCGCATCCTTCCACTACCCTGGAAGGAAGCCTGCCTCTCTTAGGGCAAGCAGAACCTGAAAAATTGCTTCCTGATCTAAAAATGGAAGTTACTCAGTGAGGTAGAATCTGCCCCTTCCCCACCCCTCAAGCTTACTTTAATCCCAGTACTTAACTTTCTATTGCTACCCTCTTACATCATCTAGATAGCAAAACTTGAAGGCTTATTCAGTTTCAGAAACGACCTCAGTGCAGATGCCGTCTGGCAATTCCTGTCTCCTCTCATATCTTACACAACCTAGCTGGATGCAAGTGTCCTTTAGCTGATGGAAACTGGTTAGAATTCTGAGTAATGGAGCTCGCCAGCAGAATGTGAAGTTCCAGGGAGGTTACCAGGAAGCAGAAGAATGACGACTGTCACTTCACTTTCATGAAGCCAGAGAGCAAATGGAGAGGGTAAAATGGGAAATGACAGGTATAAAGCTGGGTCACAACACTGACCCTCAGGGGCTGAGGGTGTGGTTCAGTGGTGAAGTACCTGTCCCGTATACTTATGGCCCTGAGTTTAATCCCTAGCACATGAATAAAATAAACATTGTTGAGCTTAGAAGAAAGTTGAATGCTGGATATAAGGCTTAATTAACATTTTCTGGCATGCATGTATGTGGTGGTGTGTGCCTGTGTACTTGTGTACATGCATTCATGGAGGTTGGGTTGACGTCAGAGGTTGACTTGGAATATCTTCAATCACTTTCCATCTAATTTTTTTCTTAAATTTTAATTATTTATTTATTTATTTTGCATATGAGTTTGCTACTGCAAACAAGTGCCAGTTTGGCTTTCCATGGGTGGCTGGGGGAATTGAACGCAGGTTGGCAGACTACAAGCAAGCTCCTTTAACTGCTGAACCTTTTCTTCAGCCCCTCCATCTTATTTTATTATTATTTTTTTTTTAGGTATAGTGTCTCACTCTAGCCCAGGCTGACCTGAAACTCACAGATCCTCCTGCCTTTGCCTCCCAAAGGGTGGGATTTAAATGCACATACCACTGTGCCCAGCCAGCTCATCTTTTTTTAAAAAATATTATTTATTTATTTATTTATTTATTTATTTATTTATTTATTTATTTATTTATTTGCAACTAGAGTGAGGCAGAGAGGATGGGCATACCAGGGCTTCTAGCTGCTGCAAGCAAACTCCAGACACATCACTTTGTGCATCTGGCTTTACGTGGGAACTGGGGACTCAAACTGGCGCCTTAACCACGGAACCATCTGAACTGCTGAACCATCTCTCTAGCTCTTCATTTTATTTTTTGAGACAGGTTCTCAAGTAAACTAGCTAGCCAGTGAGCCCTGAGGATTTCCTATCACTTCCTCCCCAGCACTGGGATTACAGGAGCATGCCACCACTCCCAGAGTTTTTATGCTAGGGATTGGAACTCAGGTTTTCTGGAAGGTGCTTTACTCACTGAGCCATCTCCCTAGCCCTAGGCTTAACATTTTTCTCCTGATAAAAAAGCTACCTTGTTTTTCCTCAGCAATATGATGCAGGTGTCATGCTGAAAGGCACTTGTATCTTTGTGGGATAGATGAACTGCCATACATAAGTGGGCATTTGGACACTTGGTTAGTTTGGTGTCTATTTCACAGCTAGAGAGAGTTCCTGTGAGATAGTTCTGAGTGTGCTTCCCTACCTCAGGTCAACTGAACCAAGCTGTGACAATAGAAATCAGCCCAGCTGTATTTCAAAAACCCTCCATGGGATCAACAAGCCACTGAGGCAGGACCTCCCTGTAACCCAGGCTGACCTGGGGAACTCACTGTTTTAGCCCAGGCTGTTCTCAAACTTATGACTATCTTCCAGCATCAGCCTCCCAAGTGCTAAAACCATCCCGCTCAAGTGTAGCCTCTTCTTATAAATCAGTTTTATGATTCAGTTTTTTAGTGGAAACCATAACAAAGCATTTGAATTCCTACAGTCATGGAAATAATAAAGCAAAAGAATTTAAATATAATTAAGTTTAACTGAATCTTACGAAGCAGAAAGATGAAAATGCATAGATCTGCAACCCAACTACTGCTTTCTGGATCCTAGAAAACCCAGTTAAGCCTCAGTTTTATCTTATTGACTCACTTCTAAATCCTTTCACTTCCAAGGTTCTTAAGAGTATAATTACTCTCCATTTATTAGGAGACTGTCCCCGTGAACTTTTTTTTTTTTTTTTTTTAAAAAAAAGACTCCAGTAAACTAGATCATTACCCTTGAACCAGATGTTTTTCTCTAATCCATAAAATTTTTAATTCTGTTTTCCATGCTATGTCCACAAGACAGACCAAAGTTTCCCCCATAAATAAACCTACTGTGCTTTTTTATTTAAAGCTTCATATCTTGCAAAGCACTATTCCATTCCTCATTTGACTTTCATTTGAAAGATTGTGATGCAAAGATAACTTTTGGGACTGGGGATGTAGCCCAGCTGGTAGACATGCTTGACCAGCATGTATGACACCCTGAGTTCAGTTCTCAGCACTGCCGCACAGCCAGGTGTGGTGGCACACAGCTGTGATCCCCAGCACTGAGAGAGAGGCAGGAGGACCAGAGAAGTTCAAGGATATCCTCTTTTACTTAGAAAGTTCAAAATCAAGGCCAGCTCGAAATACATGGGACCTTGTCGTAAAACAAAGCAAACCCCCCCAAAACCCCCCCCCCAAAAAAAAAACTATCTCAGCTTGTTCCAGGCAGTATCCCCAAATGAATTGACTGCTGAGCCATTTCTGGGTCGATAAGCTTTGCAGGCAAGCACCTTAACCACTGAGCCATCTCGCCAGTGTTCAATCACATTTTTTTGTTTGTTTGTTTGTTTTTTGTTTTTCAAGGTAGGGTCTCGCTCTAGTCCAGGCTGACCTGGAATTCACTCTGTAGTCTCAGGGTGGCCTTGAACTCATGGGCAATCCTCCTACCTCTGCCTCCCAAGTGCTGGGATTAAAGGCATGCGCCACCACTCCCGGCTCAATCACATTTTTGAACTAGAAAACAAATATACAGCTGATAGTACAGGCTCTTTCACCAGTAGGTGCAATATTGAGCCTCATTATGAGGCTCAGTATGGATTTCTTCAGGCCAAGGTTCAACTGTAGATGTTCTTCAGAAATAATATCTATAACTTGATTTGCACCAATATATTTTTGCTTAGTGCCCAAATTGCCTTCAGGAGTCTCTCGTGCAAAACTGCTTGGTTAATTTATCTGATTCTTTGATGGGGGCAGGTTTCTGACTTACCTAAGCTGTCTATCTAAAGTTCCCCGGTGACTAAATATTGGTTGTAATTAAAAACTCTGCAAACATTTACCATATACATGCTAACAAACATATTAATTGCTATCTAACAAAAAATCTAGAGATAATGCCCGCATGGTGGCACACTCTTAATGGTTCCCCTAGTGAGAAAACTGAGGAAAAAGAATCTTGAGTTGCAGGCCAGTGTGGGCAACATACTGAGATGGGGTCTCAACAAAAGAAAGAGAAAACGATGCTCAACGAACATGGAGTTTTGTTGCAGCTGAGTGCTAGAGGGTATTTACATGGGTTCAGAGGAAGAAAACTACCAATGCGATCGATAATGGTGTCAGCTTTAAAGAGAGGATACGAGGAAAGAAGCAAAGGCGAAGAAATGAGAAAACAGTGTGGGGAAATCAGACAGGGAAATCTAGCAGGTGGGCAAGCTTGGAACACTGGCCAGTCTGACAGCTAAGAAGTGGTAATGATTTAAGGAAAAGGTGCCTTATACCTGATCATTGATGCCAGGCCAACAATTTAGGTTTTTATTCAGTAAGCAGAGCTTTATTTGAGCAGGAAAACAACACACTGACTCCGGTAAGTTAACATGGATGAGTTTGCAGATGTGCATGATGAGACATTACTCAGTAGTTTAAGAAAAACCTATATTCTAGCAGAGTAGGAAAAAGGTTTTTAAGTATATGACGTATTTTGCAAGCAAAGAGAGAAGAATGAGCGCACCAGGGCCACTTGCCCCTGCAAATGAATTCCAGATGCATGAGGCACTTTGGGTATTTAATACATCTGGCCCTACTTGGGCACTGGGGAATTGAACCCAGCCTGTCAGGCTTTGCAAGCAAGCCCTTTAACTGCTGAGCCATCTCTCCAACCTTTCTTATATGCTTATTAGTTGTTGCTTGAAACAAGTTTTTCCTATGTAGCTCAGACTTGCCTCTAATTCACTGTATAGCCAAGGCTGATTTCAAACTGACTGATCTTCCTGCCTCTGCCAACCAAGTGCTGGAATTATAAGCATGTGCCACCATGTCTTGTCTGTCGTCTTAATGCTTTCAAGTACATTGCTCTTTGCTAGATGGTATAAAGCTTAGAAAAATAGGGTAAATACTTCCCAGACCTCAAAAGCTTTGTTGAGTTCTACAGGCATCTGAGGGCAACACTAGGTCTGTAGACACTTCCCTGAGACCCCACACCTATGTGGACTTAGAATAGCAAGCAGAAATTCAAGTAGAAGAAGTATTGAGCGATATGGAGACATCAGAAGGCAAGCCACATCCATGTGTCCATTCAAGGGAAACAGAAGAGAACAGGTCTGTAAATGCAGCCTGGTTAGGAAAGTCTCCCCTGATACTTAACACAAAGTCAGGGAGGCTAAGCCAGGGAGCAGGGTTCATGGGGTACAATTAGACACTTATAGCTTCTCATTAAAACCCTTTGACTTCTCTCTTTCTCTCTCCTTCATTCTTTCTTTTTTGTTTATTTTGTTTTTCGAGGTGGTTTTGCTCTAGCTCAGGCTGACCTGGCATTCACTATGTAATCTCAGGTTGGCCTTGAACCTCCTACCTCAGCCTCCTGAGAACTACGATTAGAAGCATGTGCTATCACAACCATCATTTAGCACTTTCTTTTCTTTCTTTCTTTCTTTCTTTCTTTCTTTCTTTCTTTCTTTCTTTCTTTCTTTCTTTCTTTCTTTTTTAAGTAGAGTGTCACTCTAGGTCAGGCTGAACTGGAACTTACTCTGTAGTCCTAGGTCGGCCTCAAACTCGGACAATTCTCCTATGTTTGCCTCCTAAAAGCATGCACCACCAAGCCCAGCTATCCTTTGAGAAGTAAAAGAAAGACTCCACCCCACAGGTCTTCTTTGACTTCAAGCATTTTAGGTATATTAAGGAGGGAACAAAGACAAAATATACTGTCCTGTGAGGCATACACACTTGAGGAATGTTTATGATACAAGTAGTATGGCTGGAGAGGGTGAACAGGGGAACTTTTGAAGTGACAAAGAGCCAAAATCGGGGAGGAATGCTGGGGGTACTGCATGGTGAAGTATGAAAATAAAGGGCAATTATCAACAATGGCTCTGAGGTATGCCAGATTCAATAGGCATATGAACAATCTAGGGAAAATCTAAGCTTCATGCTAAACTGCAGACAATATAATCCTGAACCTTATAGGCATATCCATATGCACAATAAATTGTGCAAGTCTGCTCCCAGTTCCCACATAGTGATATAAACCCTCAGCTTCCTATACAAGAACTCTTTCCTAGAAATGATGGATGTAGGCTTGTGCTTTCTGTCTGAAAGCCTGGACAGCTAGCCTTCCTGCATTGTGGAGGTTTACTATGGGGTGCTAATGTCGACCACTTTCTTGATAAAGGCTGGCATAACAAGGTGCTAATGCATTTGTAACTAGGTCATGTCTTTAACTAAAGCCAGCTGTTGGGGGAGGGGCTGGCTGCATTTTCTTAATGTTTCTTTTAGAGCTGAGGTTCAGAAGTCTGCCTGATCTGATAGTGCCTTGCTTGAATTTCTAGAAGAGCTGGTTACATGTTGGGTTGTGGGAAGTGAATGTTTGCTGGTGTTTCTGAAGTGGCAAAAGTGCCAAACACATTTCCTCCCCTTGTTTATGAAGATAGTCGTAATGATTCAGAGCATTGGATTTCAAGCTAACTTTCTCGAAGACATCATTGATATTCTCCAAGGAGCTTGGGTCTTACACAACTCTTCCCTCCCAAGGGCACTGCCGCAAAGACACTCTTCAAGGCTACAATATGGTTACAGGACACTCTCCAAATATTGAATGGAAAAAAAGATCCTCATTTAATGTCCTGAGTATAACCCAGGTGATTAGGCTTTGCAGGCAAGGGGCTTAGTTATTGAGACATCTCTCTAGCCCTAAATTTGACTTTTTAGGTTTGCTTCACTCTATGAAAAACAGGGTCTATTGTAGCCCAAACTGGCCTCAAGTTTGCTATGTACCCAAAGATGACCTGTACTTCTGATCCTCCTGCCTACCTCCTGACTATCAAGATTATAGACATGTGCCACCATACCTGTTATTTATTTATTTTTAATTAATTTATGCTTGTGGTGCTAGGGATCAAGCCTAAGACTTTATGCATGTTGGGCAGGCACTCTAACAACTGAGCCATATTCCCTGGCAGGGGTGTCAAAGTAGGGTCCAGCCCAGACTGACCTGGAACTCACTCTGTAACCCCTGGCTGCCCTCAAACTCCCAGCCTCCTTAGTGCTAGGATTAAAGGCATGGACCACCATGCCTGGCTTTCAAAACTTGTTTTGTGAGGTAGGGTCTTGCTCTAGCCCAGGCTGACCTGGAATTCACTATGTATTTTAGGGTAGCCTTGAACTCATATCGATCCTCCTACCTTTCCTGGGATTAAAGGTGTGCACTACCATGCCTGGCATATAAAACCTTTTTTTTTTTTTTTGACAGCTTCCATAATTATGGACAATAAACCATGATAATTCCCTTCCCACCTCCACTTTCCCCATTTCAAGTTCACACTCCATCATATCCCCTTCACCTCTCAATTAGTCTCTTTTATTTTGATTTTTTATTTTGACGAAGGTCTTGTAGATAGTGTGAGGCACTGAGAGATCATGACTGTCAAGGCCATTTTGTGTCTGGAAGATGTCATATAAGCAGTCCTACCCTTCCTTTGGCGCTTACATTTTTTTCCACCTCTTTCGCAATAGACCCTGAGCCTTGGAAAGTATGGGAGAGATGTCTCAGTGCTGAACAATAGGTCATACCCTGACCAACTTCAAAATCTTTTTTAAAACTTTTTATTGATAGCTTCCCTAATTTTAGATCATAAACCATTTTGATTCCCTTCCAAATATTTCTTCCCCCTCTCTATTAGCCTCTGTTCTGTTTGTGTCATCATCTTTTCCTCGCATTATGTGTAGGTATTATCAAGCGCTGCCAAGTATTTTCTTCAAAATTCATTTGACTCAAAACTCACTGTTGAATTTTGAGTTAATCAGGAGGTTTTGTTTTTCCCCAAAAGCTTCAGGTACATGAGTGTCAATGATGTCTAAGGAGACAGCACTGAGGCTGGCCACAGGCTGTGAGATGTGTTCAATTTCTCTCCTTGTAGATGTTAGTGAAACATAAGCTACAAACTCTAGGATTACCTACTAGTTTTCCTTTCAGGTGATAGAGATCATGCAAGGTAAGGGCTCTGCAGTGAGACAACACTCAAAGCCCTACCTACATATTAAATATTACTAGGTGATAAATTATCACATCTCTAGGAAAGTTAATTTTAAAAATAAAAGTATAGGGCAGGCAAGTGGCCTGAGCCATCTCTCCATTTTTTTAAATTTATACTTCAAAATCTCACTTTGCTTATAAAATTGGTATGAAGGAGATTCCTTTTTTTAGAACAAGATGGATCATAATTTCCTCTACTTTTATAAAAGTCACATTTAGGCTAGTTTATTTGAAGTTTGAGGGTCACTGGTTGTCAAGAAGGGACAACCTTGAGCCTGACATTTAAGATTGTTAGACCTTAACCTTTTGACTAAAAGGGTTTTCTGAAGATTAGCCAAGTATTTAAATAAAAGAAGCTACCCTGAATTAACTAAAGTGGCAAGTCCACACAGCTCTCATACCACAAAGCTCTCTGACTCTTTGCACTCAGGTCTGTCACTAACTGGACCTCCAGAGCTCTGGGCCATCACTCAGAACTGTCTAGATAAGACAGTTCTGTAAACCCACCCTAATCCAGCTTGACCACCTCACACTCTTTCCTCTGACCTCACCAAGCACCCGATCGGTGTCCTGGCCAAACTGACACCATGCTCTGAATCCCTCTTTCCAAGAGGATTTTCTGGTCAGTATAAATCGTGCCCATGTTTGAAAAAATTAGCTTCTTCTTCCCTTCTTTTTCTTTTTTCTCTTCTCCTCTCCCTCCCTCCTTCTTTCTTCCTTTCTTTTTTGGATTATTCTAAAGAAAGAGGTTAAAGTATGGGCATCAGGGCAT
Organism: Zapus hudsonius; assembly: GCA_004024765.1. Classification (NCBI taxonomy): domain Eukaryota; kingdom Metazoa; phylum Chordata; class Mammalia; order Rodentia; family Dipodidae; genus Zapus; species Zapus hudsonius. The sequence continues at coordinate 20,456 of PVHP010017734.1, read as the reverse complement.
GTACCTTCAAAGGGTTGCTTAACTTCTGCTTTCTCATCAAATAGGAAAGACAGTACATTCCACAGAAAATGGGAAAGTCCTTATATGTAAAACATTCAGTACATTTAACTTTAAGAATATCATTCCTGGGCTGGAGAGATGGCTCAGCGGTTAAGGCACTTGTCTCCAGTGCCTAAGGCCCCCCAGTACCCACATAGGCCAGACCCACAAGGTGGTGGCCTTGGTGCTTTCTCTATATCTCTCTTCTGTATCTCTCTGCTTGAAAATGAACAAATGAAAAAAAAAAGAATATCATTCCTTTTGCATTTTTTTTTTGCATTTTTATTTATATATTTATTTATTAACTATTTTGCTTCTTTTGTTTTCAAGGTATCCCAGGCTGACCTGGAATTCACTATGTAGTCTCAGGGTGGTCTCAAACTCATGGCAATCCTCCTGAATGCTGGTAATAAAGGCATGTGTCCAGCTCCTCCTGCATCTTTAAGGGATGGTCCATGGCATACCCAGTCTTGCTCTCCAAGGTTACTTTGCTCCATTCTCTTTTTCTTTCTCAGAATATTTACCATCTTCCAGAAAGCTTATCCATTTATGTTTTTCTCCTTGATAGAGTATAACCTTGAAGATCCCTTTATTTTCTAATGAATGTGGCTGTAGGAGAATGCCTGACTTGTAGTTTACTGGTACATATATCATCTCTAAATCATAATGGCTTTGAGATAGAATCAATCCCTAAATGCCACCTCCCCACCTCAAGTTCTTAGAACAAAAAATACCATATTTGAAGGTCTTAAGATAAAAAATATATTTTTTATTTATTTGTAAGCAGAGAGACACAGAGAGAGAATGGTAGCCAGGGTCTCCAGCCTCTGCACAAAGGGAACTCCAGGTGTAGGGTCACTTTGTGCATTTGACTTTACATGGGTTCTGAGAAATCAAAGCTGGGTTATTAGGCTTTGTAGGCAAGCACCATAACCACTGAGCCATCTCTCCAGCACCCAAGGTCTTGTTCTCAGAGCAAATCTAGGACAGTTAATGATTTAACATGCGCATAGTCAGACTATGAAATGAAAAAAGCTATGGCATTTGTACCCCAACCTTTTTTTTTTTAGACAGGCTGTCATGTCATCCAGACTAACCTCAAATATAGCCAAGGAAGACCTTGATCTTCTGATCTGACTGCCTAATCTACTGAGTGCTAAGATTACAGGTTTACATCACCACACTTAGTTTCTGTGGTAGAGCTGAAAATCAGAGCCTCCTGCTGCTAGGCAACTACTCTGCCAACTGAGCTACATACACCCCCAGGTGATGTTTTTACCCTGAAGGGAATTTCTTAGATAGACGGACAGACATGGAATGGAATTTAGGTTAAAGCACTTCAATATTAGAGAGATTAACCATGAGTAAAAGCTTTAACTATATCTATGTGTAGCAATTACAACTAAAAGTAGACTGCTCATTTTAGGGGGATTTGGCAAACTTGGTGTTTTTTTTCTCTCACTGTTTTCTTTGGTAGAACTGATTGTTTACATGCTTCTACAATATGTCAGTTGAGGAAAACTTACTGGTTAGCATTGCAGCTACAGTAAAAGGCGAAAGATTTATACGATCTAAAGAGAAACCAGAGTATATCAGCTACAGACACATTCTACTGCATCGTTGGGATGCTGGGGAGTTTAAAAGAGTTTCATCACTACTTTTTGAGGATCTGTCTTAACCTCCTACTCTACAATTTTGAGTCTTTAATAAAGATTGGATTAGGAACTTAATAGTAGCTTTCAGACTTGTCTTTGCATAGGGCTATGGAGTTCAGCTAAGAAAACAAATAATCTAATTGCATTCTTTGATGCTAAAAATGCCTGCAAACTAGAAGTATAAAATAGATGCCTCCATGAGGGAATATGGCTAACTAAAACTTCTAGAACCAACTCGCATTACTCTTTTTTGTTTTGTTTTGTTTTGTTTTTTGTTTTTGGAGGTAGGATCTGACTCTAGCCCAGGCAGCAGGCTGACCTGGAATTCACTATGTAGTCTCAGGGTGGCCTCAAACTCAGGGTGATCCTCCTACCTTGGCCTCCAGAGTGCTGGATGAAAGTCACACACCAGCACACCCAGCTAACCAGGATTTTTTAAAAAGATATTTTGTTTTTATGTAGTTGGTAAAAACTTTTTATCTTTCTAACCCTGGGAAATTATGCTACAAGAAATGGCTTGAGGGCTGGAGAGATGGCTCAGCGGTTAAGGCACTTGCCTCCAGTGCCTAAGGCCCCTGGTTCAATTCCCCAGTACCCACATATGCCAGACTCACAAGGTGGTGGCCTTGGCGCTCTCTCTCTCTCTCTCTCTCTGCTTGAAAATGAATAAATAAAATATTTTTAAAAAAAAAGAAATGGCTTGAAAAAAAAGAAAAGAAAAAGAAATGGCTTAACCCAACAGAACACATATGTTTTCAAAGTCACTCTTTGCATCCTGGTTTGGAAACCAGTACAGATTAAGAGAATACTTGAATTAAGAGTTTTGCAGCCTGGAAAAAAAGCCTGTGAGCTGAGCCTTTGTTTCCTAAGAAGTCTTAGTTCTCTGAAACAATGCCATCCAGTTCCCCCTTACTGGAACAGGTTATGCAAATGACGTGTCAAAGGGCCCTATGGAAGTTGACCTCCTTAAGGCTCTTCCCTATGAGGAACATGGTTTAAATGCTTGCTCACACAGGCAGGTTCCTGTCCTGAAATCTCTCTTACAGAGCTCCTTGAGCTATCCTTCCAAGCTTTGTGAATGTAGGCCTTGGCCAGCCAGGTTCATCCCTGCTCTCTGCTGCAGTGCCAGACAGTTTTGTTGTTGCTTGCTTTGTTCTAAATAACCATAAACATAATTTCAAGCCATTTCAGGACATTTTTGGATCATGGATTCTAAAATTTTCAAGACTAAAGTAATATGGCACCTGAAAGCAATATAAATTATATAACTGATCTTATCTGGCATTGTGTGTGTTCATATTTTGTGTCCATGTGTATGTGGGTGTGCATGCATGTGGAGGCCAGAGGACAACCTTGGGTATCATTCCTTAGGAATGCCATCCACCTTTTTGGAGACAGTTCTCATTTTGGTCTGGAACTCTATTTGACTGGCCCGTGAGCCCCAGGGATCCTCTTGTCTCTGCCTCTCTAATACTAGGATTACAGGCTCATTCCACCACTTCTGACCATCCTCCTGCTTGCCATCCTACTGGCATTTCTTACATCTGCAGGCCTACCTAATTTGGTTAGGAAACATGAGGTAAGCAAATGAGTGTAAAATGACTGTAAAATGAGCAAATGAGTGTAAAATCTTAAATTTCTCCTGGCCTTTTAGATCACATTCTGAGTGGTATGACTATAGACCAGCTAACATTTTGGAAGCCTCATAATTCTCAATGTGCCAGAACACTGGTATTAGTAACGAGTCTTTTGTTGTTGTTACTATATTATCATCATCATTAATGTTATTGTTTCAAAAAAGGGTCTCACTCTACCTAACAATAACCTGAAACTCACTATGTAGCTCCAGGCTTGAACTCAGAGCAATCCTCCTACCTCAGCCTCCCTGCTGGACTAAAGGCATGTGCCGCCATGCCTGGCTTCCTTTGTTAGTTTTGTTCTGTTTGGTTTTGCTTTGCAGATAGGGATTCACTATGCTGCCCAAGCTAGTCTTGAACTTCTGGGATCAAGTAATCTTTTGTCTCAGCCACCAAAGTAGGTGGGACTATGGGCATGCACTTATATATCCATCCCTTTCCCTAGATATTTTAAGCAATTCTGTTATCCTTTATTTATTTGAAAGTAACCAAGTCTGCTCTAAAAGAAATCAGCTAAATCATTAAGAACTAGCCTTTAAGTAATAATTGATATACTCAGCACATAGGAAGCCACGAAATAGTAAGGTTTTTTTTTTTTTTGTTTTGTTTTGTTTTTTTGAGGTAGGGTCTCGCTCTAGTCCAGGCTGACCTGGAATTCACTATGAAGTCTCAGGGTGGCCTTGAACTCAAGGCAATCCTCCTACCTCTGCCTCCCAAGTGCTGGGATCGAAGTAGTAAGTTTTAAGGAATGTTCTCAGCCACTAAGGTGAGCACAGCCACCATTTTTCTTGGACGTTAAGCCTAAATATCCTGTTGGCTACAAAATATTACTCTGCAAGAGCAGATCATATCAGACAGGGAAGTGTGGGCCAAGGGTGGTTAATACTGAGGAAAGACGAACACCAGAACAAAGGGCATATTCTATCAGAAAGGGCACAGAGAACTTGGGATGTCATATAGAATCAAATAGCTTAAACTGAGGCTGAGCTGAGTCTATAATACAAAGATCTCTCTCTCTCTCTCTCTCTCTCTCTCTCTCTCTCTTTCTCTTTTTTGTTTATTTGAGGTAGGGTCTCCCTCTAGTCCAGGCTGACCTGGAATTCACTATGTAGTCTCAGGGTGGCCTTGAATTCATGGCAATCCTACCTCTGCCTCCCAAGTGCTGGGAATAAAGGCGTGCACCACCACGCCCGGTTTTTACAAAGATCTCTTTAAAAAGCATTATTTTTTATTTATTTTCAAGCAGAAAGAGCGAAGGAGAGAGAGAATGGGCGTGTCAGGACCTCTGGTCCCTATAAATGAATTCTAGATGCATGTGCCACATGGGTACTAGGGAATGGAACCAGAGTCATTAGGCTTTACAGGCAAGTGCTTTAACTGCTGAGCCATCTCTCCAGCCCACAAAGATCCCCCCCACACAGGGTTTTGATCTACATATAGAAATGTAACAATGTAAGTTCCACTTATCTATATGAAATTACTACATGCATCCCAATTTGACTGCTTTGCTGATGTGACAAGGCAGCTGGAATCTACTTTTTTAAAGCCTTGAAAGACTCAGCCTGCCTCTGAAACATGAGTTGCAGAAAAGTAGAGCATCAGTCAAAAGACAGCATTGAGGATTTTAAGAGTGTGGGGCTCTGCCTGGGAAGGAAGGGAGACCACATTGGGATTTCACATTATTCAGCCAGGCTGTGAAAGAAGAAACCAAATATCAATGTTGCCTGATCTGGTTTTTGAAAGAGGAAAAGTTTAAGATTACCTACTTCTTTTAAAGTGCCCTGGTGTGAGTATAGATCATAAAATAATTCTACAACTGTATGTAGCTTTGCATTTGTAACTCAATGTTTAAAACAGATTCCTCTAAGTAACATGTTCTCTTTAACTCTTAACATCCTGTAGGGTTTCAGTATGATTACTTAGTACGTGAATAGAAAATGTAACGTGTTTAGTGGTCCTGGGAGGGCTCATGAGAGCTCCTTTTGTGTCCCTGTTTCATGGGTCATGCTGCTCTCGCAGTGGGCTTACACGTGCCACCCATCAGCCTTTGTACCCAGGGCTCAAAGTGCTAAGGTGTCTTCTTGTCTGGGTCACAGAGAAGCCTGACATTTAGCCAGATCTTTAGTCTGGACAGCTGACCTTTTCCCCCAAAGAAGCCCTTCCTCCCCAACCCCCTTCCCACGCCAGACCATTTTAATCTCCTGGCTTGAGAACAAACTTGCTCAAGTCACTTCAGTTTTCAAGTCCATAATACATGGAGAAGGGTAGTCTTTGCCAAACATTGCTCTCGCTTCGCTCAGAACCATGGGTTCCCAATAGCTTTCCCTCAGAATTTGCAGGAAGCTCTCATGGCTTGTCCCGTGAGCGACTTGGTGTCTATCGGAATAGAAAGGGAGCTGAGAGATGCCTCAAGATGGTTCTAATTAGTAGGTCTTGTGCTACCTGATGGATTGCTCTTTGCTTCCATGGCTCCCAACAGAAGTGTGAACCTCTGTAGTTCCCATAAACTGAAATGTCATTGTCACTTCCTTCTCCTTACTAGAAGTAAGTGCAAGCAGACAGTTCCTGTTCTATTCCACTTAAGCTTCCAAAAGAAGTCATTCTTGGGAACAGGAGTGACATATATTTTTTTGTTTCCCCCCCCATACACACACAATGGTTACTTAGCATATTGAAGCTGAAAATAATTTCTTTTCTTTCTTTTTTTTTTTTTTGGTTTTTCAAGGTAGGGTCTCCCTCTAGCCCAGGCTGACCTGGAATTCACTATGGAGTCTCAGGGTGGCCTTGAACTCACAGTGATCCTCCTACCTCTGCCTCCCGAGTGCTGGGATTAAAAGGGGTGCACCACCATGCCCAGCTAATACTTTTTTTTCATTCTAGGTTTTTGTTTGTTTGTTTGTTTGTTTTAGATAGGATTTCACTGCATAGTCCAGGAAAGTCTTTAACTCACTGGGATTTCAGGCATCTTCAGCACACCTGATTAATTGATATTTTCTATATCAACCAATCCAACCTCAAGCTTCATACATACATACAAAAAATTCACATGATAAGAAGTCTGCAGAGATATTCCACCATTGCCCTTTTTCTTGGGGCATGTTTAGTAAGGAGGGATTTGAGAACCAATCTTCCTTATGGCTTTCTTCACTAGATTTTCTATTTTTCCCATGCTAAATTTGCCAACAATAGTCTTTGTACTGAAAAACAAAACTGAGTGAAAATGGCTGAGTACTGATCAATAAATGTATTACTTTGAAGCTGTGACTACTTTTCAGACACTTTCAGTGACTTTTGGGGCATTCACTGCCTGTCTAAGAGACCGGGCCCTAGAATGGGCCCATAAAGCTCCTTTAAAAATTAACCTTCGGGCTGGAGAGATGGCTCAGAGGTTAAGGCACTTGCCTCCAGTGCCTAAGGCCCTGGGTTCAATTCCCCAGGTCCCACATAAGCCAGACCCACAAGGTGGTGGCCCTGGTGCGCTCTCTCTCTCTCTCTCTCTCTCTCTCTCTCTCTCTCTCTCTCTCTCTCTCTCTCTGTATGAAAATGAATAAATAAAATATTTAAAAAAAAATTAACCTTCTACTTTAATCCCAGCACCTGGGACACAGAGGTATGAGGATCGCTGTGAGTTCAAGGCCAACTTGAGACTACATAGTGAATTCCAGGTCAGCCTGGGCTAGAGTGAGACCCTTCCTCGAAAAAAAAAAAAAGGATATGACCACATTGTTCCTAGATTTCTGCTATCTCAAAGTCCAACACACTTAGCATCTGTCTAATAAAACAGAGTTATCCAAGACCACTGGACCTCAACAGTGCCTGTCATTGGATTCACCTGGTGGCTTTTATAATATTGATGTGTGTGTGTCTCCTCCCTCTGTGATCCTGACCCAAGTGTAGCATTGGCTTCCATGTTCTTCAGCTGTCTTCTGAACTTTAGAGGATCTGAAGTAGACCCGGTTGTAACTTAAGGTCCACAGGAGGAACTCAGAGGATTCTCTCCTCCAAGACCTGTTCCCATCAGAACCTAACTTTTGTAGGCTCTGAAGCCAGAGTTGGGACAGGGATGGCTCACACGTTGATAAATGCCCTCTCCCTCTCTCTTTTCTTTAACCTGGGCTAGTCCTTTCCACATTTCTAGTTTTTAGCAATCTACTTTTTCCTTGTAAGTGTTTAAACATCTACTCTGGAAGGTGAGGTTGGAAGAAAAGTAGTACTGTGGAACTGTCATCTTCGGGGACGCTTGGCTGTGGGTTAGCCACACCTGCACTTGGGAGCACAGCTCTAGATGCTTCGTGTGTGTGTGTGTGTGTGTGTGTGTGTGTGTGTTGATGTGCATGTGAAGACGTGTTGGTTCTCACCTTTCCCCTTGTTTGAGGCAGGGTTTCCTCGTTGCACATGCCAGGCTAGCTGCCTGGAGAGCCACCATGTTTTTCTTCTCTGCATCTCCCATCTTGCTGCAGGCAGGCTGGGATTACAGACACTACTGCTGGATCCAGTTTGTCCGTGCTTTCTGAGGGTCTGAGCTTCAGCTGCCATGCGTGCAGGCATGTTTACCCACGGAGTTTCTCCTCTCTAGCCGCTTGTCTTTTTTTTCAGAATTTGTTGAGACAGGGTCTTTTTAAAAATCTATAAGCATAAACAATATGCTATGATCATACTTCCCTCCCACTATCTTCTCTTTTCCCTCTCCCAAATTTCCCCATCCACTATATCTCTTCTTTCCAAGTCTCTCATCTATTTTGATGTAGGCATTTTTTCCCTATGATGCAGCTCTTGTGTAGGCAGCATCAGCCACTGTGAGGTCATGAATATCTAAGGCACTTTGTTTCTGGAAGACAAGTATTAAAGCACTCCTCCCCTTCTTGTGGCTCTTGCATTCTTTCCCACACTTCTTCCTCAGTGGTCTCTGAGCCTTGAAGGATGTGACAGAGATGTCTCACTTAGTGCTGAGCACTCCACTGAGACAGGGGCTTATGTAGCTCAGGCTCTGATGACCTTATCTTCTGATCCTTCTGCTGATACTTCCCCAGTGCTGGGATTACAGGCACCTTACCAAGTTTATGCAATGCTGCCTTCATGTAGGAGCAGGCATTCTACCCAGAGTTACATCCCCATCTCTTTTTCCTAATTTTCTTTTAAAGTGTCCCTTTGCAGCTCTGGATGGCCCAGGCTGGTTTAAAAGTTTCAGTAATCCTGCTTCAGCCTTCTTTGCTTCAGTATTATAGGCACGTGCCACTATGCCCAGTCTTATAAAAGCGTATTAATTTTTCCTAACTGCTCAGCAAAGTATATTCCTACTGTGCAGGTGAAAAAAATGAACATTGATATGCTGTCTTTTTATTTTTATTTATTTATTTGCAAGCAGAGAGACAGAGAAAGAGTGAGCACTCTGAATGCATGCACAACTTTGTGCATCTGGCTTTACATGTGTATTGGGGAATAGAACCCAGGCCATCAAGCTTTGCAAGCAAATGACTTTAACTGCTGAGCCATCTCTCAACCCTGATGTTGTCTTGCCTCTACCTCAAGTTAACTGTGAGGAACTCAACTCTGATCTGACTTGGTTCCAAAACTAAGAGAAAACTTCTGGATTCAGGATTTATATGCTATCTGTATCTTGCAGTATCTAGTAGGGTTAAATACAATGGTATGTGCCACATTAGATTCATAACTTGGGTATTGCTATGTGTATGAGGTCCCTACTGCGGTGTTTATAAAAATACTTACCCAGAATTCTTTGTGGATGCATTACCAAAGTCTCATTTTTATTTATTTTATTAAATAAAATGGAAATGTATTCTCGATTTGGCCTTTATAAAGTACAGCAGAAGGATGGAGGCAGGGAAGGAAGGAAGAAAAGAAGGAAGGAAGGAAGGAAGGAAGAGAGGGAGGGAGGAAAGAAGAGAGGGAGGGAGGAGAGAGGGAGAAAGGAAGGGAGGGAAGGAAGGAAGTTGGTTTGCAGCCAGTGTTAGAAACAGTGTAACTTTGGAACTTCATCTGAGGTAAAGTGTGCACCTCAGGCTACTGCAAAGATAGTGGTGGGGCTGCTTGCTGCCCTGTGGACCTGAGGTCTGTCTTGGAGGTTAATATTTCACATGTTCTGCTCAGCACTTGAGCTGAGATCAGCACAGTGTTCAAAGGACGAGGAGGTGCATTCCTTGTCCAGAATGCTAGGTGCTCGAAACACAGATGTCTGTCTGCTGGTGCTCTGGACTCTCTTTAATTCCCTTCCCAGTGCCCATTTTATGTGGCTCTTTACTAAAATTTTAACTGGTATGTTAAAGGCCCAGGTCAGGGCTGGAGAGATTGCTCAGTGGTTAAGGCACACACAATGCCTGCATGCAAAGCCTAATGGCCCCGGTTCGATTCCCCAGTACTCACGTAAAGCCAGATGCACAAAGTGTTGCATGCATCTGGAGTTTGTATGCAGTGGCAGGAGGCCCTGGCTCACCCATTCTCTCTGTCTCTCTCTATCCTTGCAAATAAATAAAATAAAACCCAAAAAACTATAGGTCAAAAGCTGGTATTTAAGAAAATGAAAGCCAGGCGTGATGGTGCATGCTTTTAGTCCCAGCACTTGGGGAGGCAGAGGTCGAGGATCTCTGTGAGTTCAAGGCCACCCTGAGACTACATAGTGAGTGAATCCCTACTTCGGAAAACCAAAAAAAAAAAAAAAAAAAAGGGAATAAAGAAAGAAAGAAAGAAAATGAAAACAGAAACAATATGTTATTAGGAAAGGGAATACATCTTATTCAGTTTTGTACTTAGTGCTATTTATTTGTTGTTTTGGTTTGTTTTTGACGTAGGGACTCACTCAAGCCCAAGCTGACCTGGAATTCCCTCTATAGTACCTGCCTCCTGAGTGCTCAGATTAAAGGTGTGCTTGGTTCGAGGAGAGATTCCAGGATACCTACCATCCAGTTCCAGAATCCTTGGGGACTCAAGTCCCTTATGGAAATGTTTTAGTGTTTACTTATAACCTACAGGTTCTCCCATATATTTCAAATCATCTCAAGGTTATTTATCATACCTAATAGAATGTAAAGGCTAGACAAATGGTTTGTGGAATGATAAAAGGGTCTGTATATGTTCAATACAGATGATGTTATTTTCTGGATAGTTTTTGATTAGTAGGAATTTTTTGTTTGTTTGTTTGTTTACTTGCTTGTTTTGTTTTTTGAGGTAGGGTCTTGTTCTAGCCAAGGCTGACCTGGAATTCACTATGCAGTCTCAGAGTGGCCTTGAACCAGCAATTCTCCTACCTCTGCCTCCTGAGTGCTGAGATTAACGATGTGTGCCACCACACCCGGCTTGATTGGCAGTTTTGTGTTTTCCAAGGTAGGGTTTTGTTCTAGCCCAGACTGTCCTGGAATTCACTATGTAGTTTCAGGGTGCCCTTGAACTCACATCGATCCTCCTACCTCTGCCTCCTAAATGCTGGGATTAAAGCCGTGCACCATTATGCCAGGCTATTGGCAGTTTTTTTGAACCCACAAATATGGAACTTGACATGGAGTACTGGCTGAATTATTTATTTCATTACCCTTATCTTTGAAAATAGATCCCCTATTACTTGTGGAATGGAGCTATGTCAACGTGAGTTATTCTAGCATTTTCAGGCAGGTTAAGCAAACTGCTTCTTGCTTTGTGTATTGGGGAAAGATGATGGGCCAGGGAAGGTTATTTTGGGAGGGGGACTGTAAAGCTTGTACCTTGGTGTGGCTTTAGAGCCTGAAAATCATTAAATCGCACAATGGTGGATCTAATCCAGTGTTCCTGGAGAGAAGGGGAAGCTGATATAGGCTATCAGCCACATTTGTCTCTACAAAGCCTGAACAAACTATTGTCCACCATGCTGGCATTTCCAGGTTGCAAAACACTACCTTGCATGAATCACTTAAAGGGCAAAACAAACTAGCTGACTTTTATTAGTGCAAAGGGCACAGTCATCCTAAGATGACTCATCTCCCAGGGTCTCCTCAGAAACCAAGAAAGATGTTGCAAGCCCCAGATTCTCTCCGAGTCATCTGACTCCAGTACCATAGGAGGAGACCCTCCCACATCCTTTTATAGAGGTTTTTTATGAAGTCCAAAATCCAAGTTAGATGGCTTCCCTCTGATAGAAGTTAATCTTACTGGTTTTGTCCAGCTTTCCTTTCTGCTGTGTGTGAGGGGCTTTCAGAAGGCTAATTTAAGGTATGATATAGACTAACTTCAGATTCTGTGGTTTTTGTTTGTTTGTTTGGTTGTTGTTTTGGTTTTTCAAGGTAGGGTCTCACTCTAGCCCAGGCTGACCTGGAATTCACTATTTAGTCTCAAGGTGGCCTTGAACTCGCTGGCGATCCTCCTACCTCTGCCTCCCAAGTGCTGGGATTAAAGGCAGGTGTATGCCACCACCCCCAGCTCTGGGTTTTTTTAAAGCATGGTCTCTTATTTCTCTTTTCTGTCTTCCACGAAGGAAAGAACCCATCCTAGAAAAACAAGCCAGCAATGTTTAGATGGGGGACTGTTCACATAACCCTTGTATATATTTTGGAGGTTCAATTTGTGATCTTTGCCTTATGTTGTCTTATGTGTCCTTCCTAACTTTTTCCTCTCTGATCAGAAGGGGTGTGGAATCAATCTAGCCAATGAAAGACTAGCTACAGAACTCTATCCACATCTCTTTTCTTAAGTAAACTTATAAGAGAATTTTTATTCTTATTTTACATTTTTCCATTACTTTGTTCATTCCTAAAGAGTAAAGGATATATTCAAAGGAAACCAAATACCTTTAAAGCGATTCCAATGCTGTGAAAGTTTTGCTTTAGCTGGGCCTTATAGAACAAGTCTATAATCCCAACTAATGAATTCAAGACCTGCCTGGGCTATAGAGAGTTTAAGACTAGTCTGAGCAACTTAATGAGACCTTGTCTCTAAATACAAAAGAAAAAAGAAGACTCCCTGCAAAGAGATGAACCTCCCCTAGCACATCAGCTAGGGCCCAGGTGAAACCACAGAGGAAGTGGCGAGATGAGCAAGAGTGCTGCTTCCATAGGAAGCCTGACAACCTGCACCAGAACGATGGAGACCTACACTGAGGATGCTCAAAACATTCCATAGCAGAATTCCAAAGGCTGCTAAGAGCTCAACATTACAGTAGACTTAAACTCACCTACCATGGCTCAGAGAATTTTGTGGAAGAGGGCATGGAAAGATTGTAAAAGCCATTGGCTGGGGGGAGGTACCAAGAGGCATTGCCCACCCCCAATGACTGACTGCTGCTCTCACAACTCATAGCCCTCAACACCATGGTGCAATCCCACCAAGGAGGGCCCTTAGTGGAATGGGGCAAGGAGGAGGGAAACCAGGGTAGCAACATATGACTTGCTCATACAAAGTTTCTACTTAATAAATAACAATCAAAAAGAGGGGTGTGAATGTACCTCAGTGGTAGAACACTTGCCTGTCATGTGCTGGTTTTCTTTGATGTCTGAAATGTTTTTCATAAAAATTCAGATCTGTGGAGTTCCTCCACTCACTTGCATTTGGACGGCTGTGCTTCTTAACCTTGAGTTCTGTGTGTATGCAGAATGTGGTGTGTTCGCGTGGTGTGGCATGCGTGGTGTGTGCACACTATGTGCAGCAGGTGCTCTTGTCTGCAGTGGGTAAAGCGGAAGGTCAGCTGTCCTGCTCCATTGCTCTTTTACCATTCTTTCTCTCTCTCTTTTTTCCCCAATTTTTTTCACGGCAGGGTCTCCCCCGACCCCAGGCTGACCTGGAACTCATGTTGGGCTCTTCTGCCATTTAAGCCGGAGTCCCTTACTGAACCGAGAGCTTGACTTTTTTGGAACCCCCAACAATTCTCTAGTTTTTACTCCCCTAAGGGGTCTGAGGACCCAACTCCAGTGGTCTCTCAGGTCTTCTCAGGCCCTCATGCTGATACAGGAAGTGCTCTTAGCCACTCAGCCATTTCTCAGGCCTTACTATTTTTTTATGTGGGGGACAGGATCTTACTGTAATCCAGGATGACCTAGACTCACTCTGTAGCCAATCAGGTTGGCCTTGAACTCATGGCATTTCTCCTACTTCAGCCTCTCAAGTGCTGGGATTAAAGGCATGAGCCACCATGCCTGATTGTCTTACTTTCAAAACTAATTCTATGTGCCACTATTTCCTCCTCAGGTATGACAAATTACTTTTTTTGTGATACTTCTCAAATTTCTTTAAAATATTATATTTTGGCATGGAAATGGCAAGTTAGATGAGCTAACTCTTTTCTTGTAAGAAGCAGTATCCTATAGGAAAGCATGACATTGGGCTCTGGGGATCAGCAATATACTGTGCCCAGGGCACTTTCTTTCTTTTCTTTTCTTTCTTTCTTTCTTTCTTTCTTTCTTTCTTTCTTTCTTTCTTTCTTTCTTTCTTTCTTTCTTTCTTTCTTTCTTCCTTCCTTCCTTCCTTCCTTTCTTCCTTTCTTTCTTTCTTTCTTTCTTTCTTTCTTTCTTTCTTTCTTTCTTTCTTTCTTTCTTTCTTTCTTTCTTTTTTGTTTTTTTGAGGTAGGGTCTCACTCTAGCCCAGGCTGACCTGGAATTCACTATGTAGTCTCAGGGTGGCCTTGAACTCATGGTGATCCTCCTACCTCTGCCTCCCAAGTGCTGGGATTAAAGGCGTGCGCCACCTCGCCCGGCTAGAGCACTTTCTTAGCCACAGAGTTCACCCAATTTGGACCCAGTTTGCCTCTGTCATCTGCATGTGTATCCCCGAACTCACTGCAGCACTGACCTGAGCAAGGCTGACTTGAATGGATGCCCACAATTCCTCCCATCAGAAAAGAGGGACACACCCCTGTGGTTGTTCTAGGAAATTAAAACAGATATATCAGAGCAACCCTGAAATCCCAAGCATAGAAGGACAGGTGCTTAAATCTTGTGTCTGTCACATTTAGATAACTCTATGTCACAGTTCTTTAGCCTATAAAATCAAAACCCATTAGTGCTGTCATTGTGGAATCCAATCCACACCATTCTTAGAGGTCTTAAGTATTAGCTAGGTAGGAAGCTGTTAGCTGGATAACTGAGATGGCAAAGACAGAGCACACTGAATCTTCACTGAATAAGCAAGGGGAAGAATATAGCTGCTACCCCAGCACCAACAGGTCCAAGGAAAACATGGGAAATCAATGTTTAGAAGCTTGCAATTTTGCACGAGACCGCTATTCTTGTGAGAAGAGGCTCTGCTCAGCTATTGCAGGGTCCCTTATTCAGAAGACCCTAGCACTGAAGACAGCAATGGAGACTGAGGCTGGTGTGTCCAAAAAGAACACAGTGGGGGCTATTTATGTAAGTCTAGGATGTGCTAACATCTGGATTCAGTCCTTTCTTTCTTTCTTTCTTTCTTTCTTTCTTTCTTTCTTTCTTTCTTTCTTTCTTTCTGTTTTTTGAGGTAGGGTCTCGCTCTAGCCCAGGCTGACCTGGAATTCACTATGTCATCTCAGGGTGGCCTCAAACTCATGGTGATCCTCCTACCTCTGCCTCCCGAGTGCTGGGATTAAAGACGTGCGCCACCACGCCTGGCTGGATTTTCACGCCTTTCTCCAGCTTGGTGGAGTCTCCCTCTAGCATTTTCTATTGGCATGTATAGGCAGCTGGCAAAGCGGAAGCATTTGTAGAATCCCTAGCCCATCATCTTGAAGCCAGTTAGGAGGGGTGAGAAGTGGCTGGGTTCTTTTTTTTTAGGGGGGGGAGTTTGTTTTTGTTCAGGCACTCCTCAAACATCACTGTGTAGCCAAACATGACCTTGAATTTCTGATCCTCCTGCATCCCCCCTTCTGATTGCTGGCCTTACAACTATGTCACCATAGTTTGGTTTTATGTAGTGCTGAGGATGGAGTACAGGGCTTTGTGCACACTACACCAAGGGCTCTCTCTACTCACTGAGCCCCATCTGAAGTTCAAGAGGAATTGCAGAAGCCACCCCTGTAGCCTGTCACTGTGCAGACATACCCTTCTGTGGATTTGAACTGCAGCAGGACACGTGATTTGGGGAAGGGTGAGAACACCCTTCCCCAAACTGGGAGGAAGCCACAAGTCTAAATAGGTATTACATCTATTTCTGGGCAAGTTTGTCTTTGAACTATATGAACCACCCTGTAGAATTTAGTCATAACACCATCTGCAGAGTCAGCAACTAAAATTGCTCTTCTAGCTTCCAGAAAAAACATACTTAGAAGGAAAGTGTGGTAGTTTGAATGTATGGCCCCATCGACTCAGGTGTTTTGTTCAAATTGAGCTTGCAGATTCAGCCTCTAGCAGGCAGACCTCTGCTAGAGGGGGTTTCATTACTGGGGGCCCATCTTGGAATATAGCCCCAAGGTGTGTTTGGAGGTTGATCTCAGTCCAGCTCTACTAGGTGTATTCAAAGCACTCTGGCAGTTTGTGCTTGTTGGTGGTTCTGGACATTCGGTGGTGTCTCTCTGCTTGCATCTATGAAAGGGAGCCAGCCAGTTTCTTCCACCATTGATGGTGTTCCTCTGGCATTTGTAAACCTGAAATAAACCCCTTCTGTCAGCTGTGTCAGGTTGGATGTTTGGAGCTGACTACAACAGAAAGGTAGAAAGATATGAGAAGTAGATGATACAAATTTACACATAAGAAACAGGGAAGATAAAATTCATTACCATCCATGTGAACATCTTTTATATGTCAGATATGGATATGTGAACCTCTTCGCTTCAGGAAATTGATTTGTGTGAAAACATGAAATCACTATGTGTATTCAGAGGGGGATACTTCAAAGAAAGGCCTTACCTGCTGTCTTTGGACACAACTAGGTAACTGTGGAAAGAAGATGTAAGGCAGGGGAAGCTCAGCAAATATGAGAATGTAAGGAAGTAAATGCAAAACTCCTGCAGCCCTAGACCATAGCTGCCTTGTTATGTACAGCTCTGTAAAGAACCACATTTAAGCTGTGTGTGGTGGCTCTTGCCTTAAATCCCAGCACTGAGGATGCAGAGGTAGGAGGGTCGCTATGAGTTCAAGGCCACTCTGAGACTACATAGTGAATTTCAGGTCAGCCTAGACCCTACCTCAACAAACAAACAAACAAAGAAAACCTAACATTTGTAACATCCACTTTCAGATGCCAGTGGACATTTTATCAGGCTGAGCAACAGATTTCTATTTTGCTATGAGATCTAGCCAGTTTTTGATCCCTATCTTTAATGAATAGATTTTTATGCTAAAGTTCTAATACAAACCACTGAGCTAGGTAATCATTAAATGCTACCCAAGTCAAGTGCTTAAAGAAAAATTACTAACCACTTTTTCCCATTTTGGGAGCTTCAAAGGAAACAGTCTACCCACCCACTGCTTTCAGAGGAGTCTGAGAGAGAAGCAGCCGAGGGAGTTCACAAAGCGGCAAGAGTCCTGATGGGCAGACCTTTATGGTGTGAAGTCCTGGTTTACTGTGTTCTGTTCTCATTTTCCTTCTAACTCTGCCCACAGGTGTGTGTCGTTGGTTATGTGCATTTGAGACCTGTCCATCAGAGATCGCCTGGTGTTACCGAGTAGTCTGCTGGTTGCCTAGCCATGTCTAACGAAGTAGAAGCGAGCACTACCAATGGTCAGCCTGACCAACAGGCGCCAAAAGCACCATCGAAGAAGGAAAAGAAGAAAGGTATGGACAGACCCTCTTGAGCTCAGGGAAGTGAGCTCTCTCAGGGTGGATACCTCTGGAGAGTTGTGAACTTCAGGGTCAAGTACCACATGAACTTAATCTCTTTCTCATAAACAGGAAACTGCTTTGACAGAAGAGAATAGTTCGTCTAACATGTAAATAGAATTTACCTCTGAATCTCTGATTGCAGCCAACTTCAGTCTTCCTGAGAAACTTTCATAGTGTTTTCCTCCGTTACGAATACAAACATCAACCTTTATTGTGTGGTTGTCTTTTGGTAATCTATTTACTGCTGTGTTTTATTGAAGTCAACCTATTTTAAAAATCAATCATTTGACCTGAAGTACTGCAGAACAATATCTGAATCCTCACTTCTTTGATCTCTAGAAAAGAGACTGAGCAGGAGCAAAGATGGAATAATTATCTTGGGTGTAGTCAGGAGAATTTCCACATATTCCCTTTGCTTTATGATAGTTCAAATGTTAGTAAAGTGTCTGCAAGCTTATTTTTCTTCTATTGAAAAGACTTCTCCGCATGGGTTATAGCTCATTTGGTTGAATGCTTGGGTAGCATGCATAATGTCCTGTTTGCTACCTCCAGTCCAGTGTCAACTGGGTGTGATGGCACATGCCTGTAATCCCAGGGATCTGAGAGGTGGAGCCAGGAAGACCAGAAGTTGAAGGTCATCTTCAGCTACATAGGGAGTTAGAGGTCCGCTTGGGCTACTGAAACCCTGTCAAGAGAAAAGAAAATATAAAAGAGAATCTGTCATCCTCTTAAGCTCATTTGGAACTTCACAAAGATCCTGTTATCTCAGCCTCCAGAGTGCTCACATTAAGGTCATGCATCACTTGCTCAGTTTTTCATAAGGCTTTAATAAAGATCTTCAACTCCCAATTCACATATTCCCAAGAGTTTCCATCTATCTTGAGGATATGTATCTTATGGGAGGTTTTGGTTTGTTCGCTTTTCTTTTTCTTTTTTTCTGTCTCAACATCAACTCCACATTCATTATTACTGAACATGATTTTGCTCAAAAGTAAGAAAAATCGATGGAATATTACATGTATGATCAGTTGTGGTATAAAGAAGATTGATGCTACCCAGATTTTGAAGATTTCAGAGCACATTTGGTCACTCCTAGGAGTGGTATTTATATATAAACTTACTTTCTTTTTTCAGGTTCTGAGAAGACAGATGAGTACCTTTTGGCTAGGTTCAAAGGTGATGGTGTAAAATACAAGGCCAAGCTAATCGGTATTGATGATGTGCCCGATGCACGGGGAGACAAAATGAGCCAAGACTCTATGATGAAACTCAAGGTAAGAGGAGAAAATGCATTGTTTACACCTTAACCACTCTGCCAAAAGAGAGGACTCTTACCAGCTCATTTACCTATGGTTCCATTTATTTGAAAAGCTTTTCTAATTGCATAATTGACTCAATATTGTCTTGCTTTCCAAAAATCCATGAGTTATTCTGCATTTTAAGGTCATGGGTTTTTTTGTTTTTTTGTTTTGTTTTGTAAAGGCAATGCCTTGTTCCTAGAACTTCTTTCTTTTTGATTTTTAAATTTTTTTCTTATTTATTTTCAAGCAGAGAGAGATAGAAAAGAAATAGAGAGTGGGCATGTCAGGGCCTCCAGCCACTGCAAATGGACTCCAGATGCATGTGCCACTTTGCGCACCTGGCTCTACATGGGCACTGGGGTATTGAACCCTGTTCTTTAGGCTCTGTAGGCAAGCACCATAAGAGCGGAGCCATCTCTCCACCCTCTAAAGTCATGTTTTTTAAATATCTTTATTATCCATAATTAGATACATTGTATGAGCAAATCTTATGATGGTACCCCCATTTCCTTCCTCCCTGTCCCCAATCCACTGGGGATCCTTCCTATGTGGGCATACTGGGTCAGTCCATGGGGTAGGATGGGGGTTATGAATAACCTCATTTCATTGAGAAGCCATGAGTTATTCTGCATTTCAAGTCATGTTTTAAAAACCTCATTTAATCTTGTCTAATCAAGGATAGTAGAATTCCAGATGCATGTTTATTCTGGTAAACCAGGCACTTGAATGAGCCAAGCCTGTTCTGAAAAGCTTCCCCATTACATGTTTCTGAGAGCCACTATGGTTATTATGGTCATACTATCATGGAAGACATGGAGTCCTTCAGAGAGTATTCAGGGAAAAATCCAAGCTCTCCTTGGAAACTGATGGTCTTT
Source organism: Zapus hudsonius (assembly GCA_004024765.1). Classification (NCBI taxonomy): domain Eukaryota; kingdom Metazoa; phylum Chordata; class Mammalia; order Rodentia; family Dipodidae; genus Zapus; species Zapus hudsonius. The sequence continues at coordinate 1,245 of PVHP010017734.1, read as the reverse complement.
AGTGATAGCCCTTCAGTGTTGGGAATTTTTTTTTTTTTTTTTTTTTTCAGTGTTGGGAATTTTAAAAAATATTTTATTCATTTTTCCAGCAGAGGGAGAGAGAGAGAGAGAGAGAGAGAGAGAGAGAGAGAGAGAGAGAGAGAGAGAGAGAGAGAGAGAGAGAACCAGGGTCACCACCTTGTGGGTCTGGCTTATGTGGGTCCGGGGGCCTTAGGCACTGGAGGTAAGTGCCTTAACCGCTGAGCCATCTCCAGCTCCAAGATACTCAAGTATTTAAGGGACCTGTTCAAGTTTTCATCCATGCTCAAGGTCTTCTGCTTTATCGTGATAGATGTGCTGAAAAATGCTTGATCCTCTCACAGACGTCAACCAGGTTGAAAACAAAGATGACTGCCTTCGAAATTCTTAGTATTAGAAACATTATAAGATACTTTAAATTGGATTTCTCTTCTTTTCCTAACCCCATCAGGGAATGGCGGCAGCTGGTCGGTCTCAGGGACAACACAAGCAAAGGATCTGGGTCAACATTTCCCTGTCTGGCATAAAAATCATTGATGAGAAAACTGGGGTAAGAATTTGTGAATATGCTACTTGATTTCTAAGAAATTCCCTTTTCTTCCTCAAGGTGCTATAGGAAAAAAATTCCAGAAGTAATAGACAGAAAACAGAATAGGAAGTGAGAAGGAAGTGAGAAGATATTTTGTTTTGAAATTTCTCTCTCTCTCTCTCTCTCTCTCTCTCTCTCTCTCTCTCTCTCTCTCTCTCTCTCTCTCTCTTCCTTTGTAGTGTTCCATGTGCTCACCTGGGTGGCCATCCTGCCCCCTTACTCTTTCACTGGTTCTTTTATTTTATTCTTATTTTATTTATTTTATTTTATTAATTAATTAATTTATTTTTATTGTCCATAATGAGTTACAACATTCAGTGGGCAAACAATGAGTTGTTATTCCATTTGCAAGCAGAGAGATAGAGTGAGCATGGGCACAAGAGGGCCTCCAGACACTGCAAACGAACTCCAGATGCATACACGACTTTGTTGACTGGAATTTCTTACTGATCCTGGAGCTTGACATCATTTTATGACCTCCAGGGATTCTAGGTCGTTACTCCCCCATAGGACTGGGGTTACAGACCAGTGTCCTGGAGGTCAGTCTTGATCAGCCTCTCACGCCGTCACACACAGGAAGTGCTTTTAACCAGTGAGATATTTTTCCAGCCCTGAAATTCCTTTTTTTTTTTTTTTTC
>PVHP010017733.1:0-33682 GCA_004024765.1 Zapus hudsonius | reverse complement strand
AAAATAGGGTGTTGATTTTATACAAAGACACACACACACACACACACACACACACACACACACACACACACACACATATATATATATATATATATATATATATATATATATATATATATATATATATATAAAGAGAGAGAGAGAGAGAGAGAGAGAGAGAGAGAGAAGGGGGTGGGAAAAAGAGTTAGGCTGCTTTGAGTTTATTTCTTCCCCTGTGAATGCATCAGAGCCTATCTGAAATGAAAATTTTGTTCCTAAACCAAATAGTATGTATAAGATTACTTCCAGTTTAGCTAAAATCAGCACTTCTATTATAATTTTCTTTTACATCCCTATATTCTTCCTCTACAACATCCAACTGATTTTTCTAACCATATACTACTTTTTTCCACTTGGCAAAAATCCATCTCAATGCTTATCTCAAAAAAGAACTCATCTTCTCTGTGTGGTGTTCTCTAACTCGCTCAGGAAGACTTTTTTTTCCCTCTTTCTTCTTGCTACTATGGGCATTTCCCATTTATATTGCTTTTCTATATTTGCATTTCTACCTGCTTTATGGCTTAAACTTTCTAAGGTCAGAGATATGATCATGTCTGAAATTATGTTTGTCTCCGCTCGATTGGAGTACTACAAAGACTGATTAAATATAGTACAAATATGGAAAAAGATATTTGGAGGAGGTCCCATTGCTCTTCCTCATTATTTGAGTTTCCATTGAAAGATTCCCTTGGCCAGAATATATCTAAATAAACTGGTCAAGCACCTGAAGGCTGTGTGGAGTCAAGTGACCATGAGATGTAGTAGAAAAAGAGCTTTTCATGACCATTCAGGCAGGAAGAAAAGTGACTAAGACTGGCTTGTGTTTTTATTTTTAATCAACATTTCCTCTTATACATTTCATGAAAGAGATATCAACACAGCCTCATTGTTTACCAACTGTCTACTATGTAATTTATCTTCTGCAGCATTCTTGAAGATAATGAGAAGAAATTCCAAAACATTCAATACTTAGAATTAGTTTCTCTTCTCAGCCCATTGTCGAATATTGATAATGCGTTAGAACTGTTCATGGTGAAATTTAAAAGCAAACACTACAGCTCTTTGTTTAACATAGATTATTAGGAAATGTGTCATTCATTAAAATGAAAAAAAAAACTAAGCATTTCCATCCATCTTTGCATACATCTTCTCCCCGCTCCCCCTGACCCCTTTAAAGATAACTTCATTTTGTTAATGAAGTTATGAGGAAATAGAAATTTCGTTCAAGATTACCTAGAAGACAGAAAGCAGGGATGGAAATATTCATTTTCTGTTGTAACCATTAAATGTTACTTGAGTGATTTTGTCATCTTTCAGAAATAAGTTAGTTCATGTTTCTAAATATCAGACTCAGTATGTTTATGTCTAAATCCAGGACTAGATTTCCCAATGCAAGGAGAGCCACATGGTCTCTGTTTGTGGAAAGACAGCATGAACTTGATTTTCTTCACCTTGAATCTAATTCACTGGTAGTGATCAAAATGATGAAAAACACTTTAAAATGCTTTTTTTCCCACCATTATGGTTGGTTTCAGTGATTGGCAGGCATCAAGATGGCATTGGGTTAGAACAAAGGATTTCATAAAGCAAACGGGAAATGAGTATGACACTCAATAATTTTACCTTTTATAGTTCCAAGAAGTTTCTGAATTGTATATAAAATGTCACAGGTATGTATATAGTACAGTGACTCGGAGAGTTCTAAATGATCAGTATTCTACTGAGAAACCATTTTTCTCTTGGGGAATTTTCTCATGAAAACAAATGCTTTGCCACAGTGATGTATTTTGCATTTGGAATAAACTAAGCATTCAGAAGCTGGAGAACTACTAATGGGCTTCAGATGCCTTTTCTTCCTGCAATCCAAATGCTGTATTCAAAAGGAAATCTTTTAAGAGAGTAATCGAGCAATGTTTGCCTTTGGAAGACAAATGATCTCCATATAAGTTTCTCTTCTGGAGTTTCCTCTAGAGTTTAATAATTTCTCTTTTATCTGGGTCACCTCACAAAATTGAACACACAGAAAATGGAATAGCATTGTATTTTTCATCTTCTGCATTAATAACCTGGGATGAAATTTGCATTTTCAGGGGAAAAAAAGCCTCAGTGCTCTCTTGGATATAAAATTGCTCTTTCACAGTGTTTACAGCAAGCGAAAATTTGTATAATATTTCAGCTGCACATTAAAAAAGGTCAAGATGATGGAAGTACTCTTTAAATTCAGAAATGATTAGAAACAATAAGTGATATTGTTTATTCAGCAGGTCAGGCAGCATTGGCAACTCCAAGGAGGCAAGAGAAAAGCCATTCATCTCAGAGTTAGAGAACCAGGATTGCCTGTAGGTTCAGCCTTTGCTTTAACAGCTGGGTCAGTTTGAACAGTATGCAAACTCTGCTTGGTCTCTGGAACCTCTTTGGTGAAATGAGCTACAATAAATCACTGTTTCCCTCCTGGGATACATTCTACATTTGACTTGGAAGGAATGATGATCAATGAAATGTTCTCATTTAAAAATCAGAAAATTAAATGACTTTTGACAAATATTTATCTACTGTGTCATCTACTGTTCTTGGCATTGTGGGTACAATAGTAAAGAGACAGCATTCCTACTTCTAGGCTCTCTCCATTATAAATTCTCTTAATTAGTACATGGACAGGAAGGAGTACTGCATAGGAAGTTTGTTTTAAGTCAAACATGCTATTTTCCTTCTCCTCCTCTTCCCCCTCCTTCCCCTCCTTTTTTTTTTTTTGCTTTTTTTTTTTAACAGAAAGGATGCAATGTAAAATTCATGATGTGGGGATTAACTTCAGGAATTTTATAGTATGTAAGGAGGTATAGTAGGGGGGCATAAAAAATAAAAAAAAATAAGAAAAGTAGCTCTTGTCACTGTTTCACTGGATTCCTCTTCCTCTTTCACTTTGTTATAACCCAGACCACACTTACAAAATGGCTAATGTCTCTCTGCATATTGACTCTGTATATGACTACACTTTTCACTTGTTGTGCACTATGATAGGAACTTGCCAAAATATGTTCTCAATTGCCAGGCAGATTATAAACCAATTGGTTGTGACTTCGTCTTAGAATCTCTTAATATGGGTTGACTAGAGACCTGTCTTTTGCTATGGTCCTCAAAACTTCAAATGCTATACAAAATACCATTTTGGTCTTTTTTACAAACTGGAGAGAAAAATCATGAGAGAGAAGAATCAAAGAATATTAACATTGACAAAAAATTGTATGTTATGTAAATAACTGAGGCCCCAGACATGGATCTTAATTATCTTATATTTAAAGAAAATGTTTTATTAGTTGCTTAATTTCAAGATTCAGCTCGAGGGAGCTGTTTCTTGGTTGAGCTTTTATGAAATCCTGTTCTGTACTGATGGGTTCTAGCAATCTGAGCTTTCAGGACTCCTTCTTTCACATTTATAAATGACTTATCAGTGTCAGTGTTAAAAAAAAAAAACTTGGGGAGGCTGTTATCTCTCTCCCTCTCCGCAAAACCCAGGCCCGGGGCAGCTGCTGTTATGGAATAGGTGTACACATAGATCAATCATCTGTGAAGTCAGTCAGCTGAGGGTTATCTCATGAGCATGCATACATACATGCACCTGACATGAGTAGAAAGTATCTTTGTTTTCCTATTCTTTATCATAAAGAAGTTACAAGAACCATTGAGAAGGGAATATATTTTAGTTGTTGGGCCAAATGGGTGCCAGGATGTGGGGTCTGTTTCTGCTAGAACCCTGATCTTGTGGCTTGGACTTTTGGAATTGATCTGCAGGAGGATTATGGAAGAATTTGAAACCTCATTCTAGGAGACACCTTGCAGTGCTGTAAGTAAAGCTTGGTGGACCATTCTGGTCAGAGTGGAAAGACTGGAAATAAGAACTGTGGACTGTGAGATTTGGCTTATAAGGGTGAGAAAGAACTTTGTCAGGACTGTGCCAGAAGAAGTTTATGTGAGAGGCTTGCTGCATTCTGCCTGTCTGATGGCGCCATGAAGATGAACTGTGGGGTGTAGTAGAGACCCAATGAATTCTAGTACTATGGATGGCTGTCAATGTGAGCTTCCAGCACCACAAGATTTCCCAGACTGAAAGCCAAGCTAGAGGGACAGAATCAGATCTCTAAGATATTTGTTACTGATTAGAATTATAGAATTTGGAGTTAGAGATTGAGGTTTCCCTGCTTGTTTTAAATCTTGTATTAGTTCAATCTATTTTTGACATACCTCATGTTATCTTTTGTAGTGTGAATGTTCTGTGCCATTATGGGTTTGCTTTTTGGTATTATGACTCAGTTGAAAGCTGTGGGGACTTAGGAGTTGAGCTGAACACAATGTATTTTATATCATGTATGACTATTAGTTTTTTGGGGCCAGGGGAAGACTGTCATGGTTTGATTCAGGTGTCCCCCACAAACAAATGAATGTGTTCAGAGTGATTGATCCCCAGCTGATGGCAGTTTGGGTATTAGAACTTAGCTGGAGCTGTGTTGTTGGGGGTGGGTTTATGGGAGTTATAAGCCAGCTTCCCCTTGCCAGTATTTGGCACACCTTCCTGCCATTGTTTGTAGTGCTGTTGTAGAGATGATGTCCACCCCTCTGCTCATGCCATCATTTTCTCTGCTATGATGGAGTCTCCCCATGAGTCTGTAAGCCAAATAAACCAATTCCTCCACAAGCCGTTTTTGCTTGGGTTCTTTCTGCGCAGCAACAGAGAAAGCTGACTACAATACTAAGGAAAGACATTTGAGCTTTTTGCAAGAAGGTACCCTTCTGCAAGCCATAAGATCTATCTGCTAATGCTTGGTTCATCAATTTCAAGCCTTTGGAATTTAAGAAAATAGATGTCTGTTATTTAAGCCATATAATGTATATTAGTTTGACTGCAGGTAGAAATGTAAATATTAAAGGTGAATTCTGGTGAGGGCCTAGAGAAATAATCTAGAAAGAATACCCTCATCTTCATAGAGTTTATGTTTCACCTTCAACAGAATATTGGTGTAAATGTGGATACCAAAGTTCATTTGGGTAAGGTCCCAAATGGAAATAATGATTGTTTAGCAAATGTATCAAGCTGTCTGATTTCTGAACTGAGAGAAATATTTGCCCAGAAGTGAAATCCAGATGAAGGAGGTGATTTGAGTGTCAAAAGAAAGGCTTTCTAGCAATTAAATAATTTACTTACCTCTAGGAATTTGCCTGTCATCCATGTACTATAGACCTCAGTATGTCGAAGCATAAAAATATGGAAAATAGGATGATTAATAAATCTCTCATACTTGAACTGAAGTTATCTCAATTTAGTTTTGAAACCAGCAATCAGGTTTTGCATTTTGAAATATCTGTGATGATCTCAGAATACTGTCTTCATACATCACTCAGTTTAATGCTTGATAAATTTGAGCCTTTAAAAGTTGGTTCTCCTGACTGAGGCCTCAGTTACCCAACAGGGAACACCAACAACTCCCTGAGGAGAGATTTCCAGGAAAGGGGGGTTGGGGAAGAGGGGATGCAAGGCTACAACCTTTGTAAAAAAAAATAAAGAAAAACTTGTCTCTCATTTTTGTTATCAGTTTATTTTGTAAACAGTTTCTTTCATTTTCAGTGGTTCCTCATTAAAACAGTTGAATCTACATAAGGGGGATCTTTCTTCCACCTCTTTCACTTATCCATACAGAAAGACATGCTTGGCTCTAAAGATCAGATAACTTTCATCTCAGATAAAGAGACATTTTATTTGGGTCTTTCCTTCACAGGTAGATTAAAATAGAAAATAGAATTGTAGAAGTTTAGTTTCCCCTTTATTTTAGGATCTATAGCCCATTGGCAACTGCATATGGGTAAATTTCCCTGCAGCTGTTTTTGTGTTCTTTTAAACTACACAGTAAACTTGTCAGCAATGGAATCCTAGAGGGTAAAACCAGATTGTAAGAGTGGAAGGCTACAAAAGCTATGTTAGTACAGGATCCCCACATGAAGAACCTATGGTGGGCAAATTACTTAATGGAGTTATCAGTACATGAATTGCCTCAGAGTTGTCCCATCTTAAGAAAAGAATGATTGTTGTTATCAACTTTCTCATTGCTGCAGCAAAGAACCCAAGAACAAGCTGCTTGTGGAGGGTTGGGTTTATTTTGGCTTATGAACTCGAGGAGAAGCTCCATGATGGCAGGGGAAATGATAGCATGAGCAGAAGGGTGGATATCACTTCTTGGCCTGCATCAGCTAGACAACATTATCAGGAGAGTGTGCCAAACACTGGCAAGGGGAAGCTGGCTATAACTCCCAAAGGCCTGTCCTGAACACAGATCCAACAAGGTTCCAATACCCAAACTGCCATCAGCTGGAGAATCAACCATCAGAACACACTCATTTGTGGGGAACACCTGGGTCAAACCCTCACAGTCCTCTCCTGGCCCCCATACACTAATACTCATACAGGATGTAAAGTACAATGCAATCAGCTCAACTTAAAAAAATCCCTACAGTTTTTTATCCATCCCTATGATATTAACACATTCCCATAATCTAAGGTTTTTACCTGAGCAGTAATACCAAAAATAAAATAAAATAAAGTAAAATAAAATAAAGCCATAATGGCACAGAACATCCACATTGTGAAAGATAGCACTGGGCATAGCAAAAACAGATTGGCCCAATACAAGATTTAAAACAAATAGGGAAAACAACAAACTCTAACCCCAAGTCCAACCATAACCAGTAACTGGTCCCCGGGGTTCCAATTCTGTCCCTCCAGCTTGGCTACTCATATTCCTGGAAAACTTCATCTGGTGCTGGCAGCTCTCCTTGGCAGCTATTTCTTCTTGCATATGTTATACTCCATACTATCAAGTGGGCTACCAATTTGTAAATCCAGGGGGAACAAAACCAAATTTGAAGACCAGGAAACCCACTTTAGCATTCAGGCCCCTTATTTTAAAAGAGTCTGCATTCTTCCTTCTGTCCCAATGAAGATCACCTGGCCCAATCACAATGGTTGTCATCTCTCAAACAATTGCAGCTGAATGTGCAACAGTTTCAGCCAAAGATTTCACTTCTATCTGTGCCATCTCCACCTGCTCACATTAGTCCATTTCCATGTAAAACAACTCTGCACTAATTCTCAGGACAGAGACAAACAGAACACAACCTGCTTCTGGCACAAACTTTGCCTCTTACACAAACTGCTTTTGGTACAGTCCTGACAAAGTTCTTTCTCACCCTCATAATCCAAACCTCACAGTTCATAGTCCTTACTGTATTCAGGTCTTTCAGAATGGTCCATGAAGCTGTACTCACAGCATTGGCGGGAATATCTTAGGCCGAGGTTTCAAATCCTTCCACATTCCTCCTGAAAATCAGTTCCAAAAGTCCAAAAGTCACAGGGTTCTATCTGTAAGGACAGATCCCACTCTCTGGTACCAAAACTGTTATAGTTAACTGTTGGTATTGCTTAAGGAGGGCATGGAGGACAAAGGGTTAAGAGGGTGTTGAAGAATAAGTCAGAAACCCCGGTAGGCGTTTCCCTATCTCCACCCTCAACTCTGAGACTCCCAACCCCCCGAAAAAAGCATGCCACATAGACCCAGGTTCGCACACCAGCTGTGCCTAGAAGGTGGCAGTTCCACTACCCCCACCATCTGATATGTGCCCAAGCTCACATCCACATGCAAAGCAGGTATTCACAAGTTGCTGATTTCTGCCAATCTAGGTTGTCCATTTCTTTCCCTCCTCCTCCTCAATTTCTATTTAACCCATGATGCTACTAGAATAAAGTGTGATTGGGATTTCTTATCATGGGACTTCTTGCCATGGATGCTTTTCCCCAGGTCTTTCCCCGTAACACATGGGGAACCACGTTTCCCCTAGGAAGCCATGCTTCCAAAGCTGAACTCACACAGAGCTATAACACTTCTGCGGGCTCTCAGGCCCACAGACATGCCTCCATGGGTGCCCTGTTTCGGGTCCCCTGCCACCATCAGAGCCACCGCAGCTGGGAGCATGCCAGCTCCCTCCCTCCCTGTGATCCCCTCCGTGCACCTCCAGTGCTAGCCGGCCAGCAGCACCCTGGCAGCCACTTCCAGAGCAATAACACAGAGCTATTCGTGCCTTGGTGCCAGCCAGCTGGGACCACGGAAAGAAGCATGGCTCAGCCTGGCCCGACTGGCATCCTGCGCCCTACACACCTCTTCCCCGGCTGGGCACCTTGGGGCCTACAGCAGGAGTGCTCTCTGCTCCTTGCAGTGTAAGACCAGCGAGACCAGCGACCCATTCCTGTTCCTTTTTCTTTTTTTATTAAAACAACAGTTAACTTTCTTCTTGCTACAGAAAAGAACTCAACCAAAATCAGCTGTGGAGGAATGAGTTTATTTTGGCTTATAAACTTGAGGGGAAGCTCCTTGATGGCAGGGAAAATTATGGCATGAGCAGAGGGTGGACTTAACTCCCTGGCCAACATCAAGTGGATAAGAGGCTCAGGAGAGTGTGCCAAACACTGGCAAGGGGAAGCTTGCTATAATCTCCATAATCCTGTCCCCAACAAAGTTCCAATACCCAAACTGCCATCAGCTGGGCATCAACCATTCAGAACACCAGAACACATTCATTTGTGGGGGACACCTGGATCAAACCATCACAGTGCTGACGTTTTGTATTTCTATATAAGGTACTCATTGTGCATGGGTTTTCTGTAGGGGCAGGAGGTAGAGAGTCAGTGTGGGTGGGTGGGAACACTGTGAACCCTTACCAGACAACACAACCCCCGCAGAATGGACAAAGGGCATCTGTGTGGGATCCAACACTGGTTTCTATGTGTACCAAATTCTGAGGATCATACATAAAGTTGCTATTTCTTTTATATTTTTGATTGTTCAATGTTATCTAAAGGAGCCTCTTTAATTTTGAATAATGAACGTATGAGGTAACAAGGGACTATTATGCTTGCAAGAAGGTTCCAAACAAAACAAAAATACTTAATAGCTATCCATGATGTGAGTTAATTTTAAATTTCACCCAAAATACATTGTAAACATTTACTATCTGTACTTAGGAAGGTTTATAAAAAATATAACTTCTTCCCAGAGGTAGTATAGTATGCTAGTTATCCACCAGAGTTCCTTTTATGTTCAAATCCCTACCAACCTGATCTGTAATGGAAGTTGTCAATCTAGAAAAAGAAGACAATTTAAAATGCATTAATAGGATAAACAACAGCTGTTATAAATAATGCTTCACATGCCTTTTAAATATGGTTACAAATTGCTCCTGAGACTGAAAGGAATTGGGAATCCAGCAAAGTTTCATAATTTATCCAGTCAAAATTAAATGCAAATTTCAGTTCAATTCTGTTTTGGAGCCATACATTAGTGCCCAACACAACAAACTGGATCATGAAAACTTTCTATTGTTAGAAAAGCAATACCACAAGTTAACTTTACATTTTAGCCTTTTGTTTCTTAAACATATTTTGAGCCTTTAATATATAATAATCACTTATCTTGTAGTTAATCTGTTGCTCACTCCCATTATTCAAAACATGACTGTGGTAAAATATGTGTAGAGGAGAAATAAAGTCAGCAATAAGTCACATAAATTTTGTTAAGGAGAGATGTGGGATGGTGCTGTAAGTAGTTAATGACATACAGTGGTCCTGTCTTAAAATGAGGGTTTGGTTAAACAGACTTGGTTATCTATTTATACCAAGCATCTTGTTGAATTTTGGATGTGACAGCTATCAAAATTCATTTCTTAGAACTCCAGGTACAGAGAGCAAGGTTGACGGATGGCCTCCTCTAAATGTCCCAGTAAATGTGACACTACCTTTGTACTAGGGTCACAGTTCTCTTTCAGCAAATGACTGAGTATGGAGAAAGTATTAAGGCAAGTCCATTATGACAAGATAGTAGCCTCTTCCCTTCTGTGTGTCCGAATCAAAGACACCCCACTTGCTTGAGGAACTCTTTCTCAGAACTGTGAAACCATTTGGGATTCCTTCATCCCTATCTTTACTTGCCTACCTTCTTCATGGGAACCAAAAACTAAAGGCTGCCTCTCCCTTCCCTACTGATTTCTCAAATATCTCTCTTGCATACATAACTTCTTATTGTAAAATATTTCTGAGGGAGCCTTAATGAACACAGATGGTGAAGGGAAGTGACTCAGAAAATCAGCATGAGGATATGGCCCTGCTTCACTAAGGATCTATCAGCAGAGAAGAAGCCATTCTGAGCGGATTATCCCTAGCCTGTGGTTTGGGCCAGGTGCTTAAAGCTTCATCAGTGTAACTCAGGAAAATGCCCCAGTATGGAGTACTGTTGCAAGTACTATTGATTATTCAGGCACTGAGTGACATGGGGTGGAGGGTACTGCTTACACAACAGCAGCACTGCTCCTTAGTTCTACATTGCATTGTCATTCTGCAATGGGTAATGAAACACTAAATACTGTTAAGTGATATATATGGGAGCCAGGAGCACTGCTTTATAGCTTCCAAGGAAGTCCTACTAAGTAGAAAAGCAGCTGCAGCTTGAGGAAACAAAGATGTGACAGAAGATAGCCCAGTAAACATATGCTAGAGCAAGAGTGTTCTGGAGAGGTTTGAATACACAATATATAAGGTTGTTGGTTTCCCTCTTTCTAGTTCCTTTCCTGGAGTCAAGGCTAACTGAGGTTAAAGTCTAGCATATTTCAGCTACTAGGACTGAGAAAAGACAGAAAGCATTATAGCTCTCAGCTATAATTTATTAATGTATTTGCCGGAGCAGGAGACTATACCACACACTACAACGAAGTAGATATCATTAAGTAATGTTGGTATGCCCCTCTGAAGGCTACTGTTACAAAAGCAGCACTCTGAAAGAATGAGGCACTATTATTTAAGATACAATCCACATTAAAGAAGGTGACTCTTTGGAGTGCCATATCTCCAAAAAGTAAAATATATGGGTCTAGGAAAAGAGAAATTAAGTAGAAGTGGACCCAATGTGTTGCAGGACCCAATGACCTAATGGGAGGCTTTGTACTTCCTTTACCCACAACTCTACACATAATGGATATGTGTTCTTGATCTCCAGAAGACAATTGCTTGACAGGGGACACAGTGTGGGGTATATTAAATAACAAACAATTGCCATCTGTTTCTCGTGCACTTTGGACACTTTGTGTTTAGTAACCTGTGTGCAATGTTGACATCGTGACAGAAGTAGGGCACTTTACACAGTGAAGCAGGAAGAAATATGTGCAGCAGGCAGATGCTTCTTGCTGCTACCGACTCCACTGAAACCTTGACTGGACAGATGCAGCAATACGGTGAGATCCGTCTGTGGTTGCAGCTTGCCCACAAGCCATCTAAACCTATTAGAATAATAGAAGGCACAGGAAATTTAGAGTGGCAGAACCAGTGGCCTTGTGTCCAAATGCAATGATGAACTCGTCCCACTAACCTCCCTCTTAGAGTTTCTCCTCAGGAATTGTGGAGGAGCTGTTCTCAAGATACGAATAAAGTAGATTTGCACTGCATGAATCATGCATTGCAACAAAATCATAGAGGAAACTCCAGACATAGATTACCACTAATGAAACTACCATAAGCATAGTAAGCAAACTCAATAAAGCTATGAACAAGAGGTTGGGTGAAATGGAAAAAAAAAACAATCTTCAGAAAGAATGTGTGTCTCATTTAACCAATACTGATCTCACTCTCTGATGGAGATTCTGTTTGTACTTTTCAGAAGACAGCAAGAGCCGTGGACAACCCAATTCCATCATTAAGACATGGGATGATGGCTGACATCCTGGCAGGAGATGAACAACCTCTGGCCTATCAAACAGGGCCCAAATGAAACCAATGAGAAAGTGGTGAGATAAACAGGAGACCAATCACCACAGCAAGTCAGATAACCCATGAAAGGCCAATGGAGACAGACACCAATGATACCCAACACAACCCAAAGCAGAAGTCCAGAGACAATTAAGTTCTCAACAATAAAACTGACTTAACACTCACCCACCATGGAAGAGGGGGCAGAAAGATTGTAAAAGCCATGGTTGGGGAGAATATCCAGAGGCATTGCTTCCTTCAGCAACAAGGCACAAAAGGGGGGGGGGGAACTGGCTACCTCTGGTGCAGTTCATAACCCTCGACCCTATGGACAGATCCAGTGTGCATACCAAGGAGGGACCCCGTGGGTTGGGGACAGAGAGGAGGGAAATAGGGACACCTTCACAAGAATGGCTCATACAATGTATTTACTTATTCATAATAAAGATATTAATTTAAAAATTAAAAAAGCTTAACAGATAATGAAAATATTTCCTTTAAAAGGCTCCCAAGAAAGCCTCACCAATGGAATAGAGAACACTCACAGAGAATAGAATATCAGAATTTGAGGACAAGTCAGAGGAAATGGACTGGGAGTCCAAAAATAATAATTTCAAAAAATGTGCACACAGAATATAAGGGATATGTGGACACATTTCATTGTTTTAGCTGCTTCTTCTGAGGTGATTGGACATACGGATGAGTAAGTCGCAGATGATGGAGTAGCCTAGGAGTCAGAATGCTAATGAAGGAATCGGTTTTAGACAGTAAGAGGACTGGTTCAGTTTTAGGTTGCAAGAATAGCCCACATGTAGATCATCTATACAGGTCTCAATGTCTTGAATCAAGAAGGTGAAGTTACCTATTGGATGACATCATGTCATTGCTTCATTTTCTGTGTCATGTGTGTGGTGTATAATTGGAAACTTTCTGAGATGATATTTAAAATAACTCTTGTTAATTGTAGTAGATCAAAAAAGAGATCAGCAGAATCATGCATGCATTTTTGAAAATCTCTTGATATGAGAGTTAATGGCTAATTTTGGTACCAAATTACAGTATATACTCCAGGAAGATTTTCTTCTATGAAGAAAATGCTAAGCTCCATCAGTAGACCTAGACATGTTTAATAAGGAAGCTGGGCTCCTGGCCTGAATAGCTGCCCATTTATAAATAATTATTATAGACAAAGAACTAAAGTTGAATAGTGTGAAGTTTAAACAAAACAGGCTGGGAAGTCAGATAGCTATGGTAGGAATCCCAGTACTACATGTACTTAGCTAAATATCTTTGGGCCTCAATAGATTGATATCCAAAATGTGATTAGATAGAGAAAACACTGTATTGGGCTTGTGTACTTTAAATGTCCAAAAGATGTGGGACTTCATCTTCTGTGGCCAGGGAGAAATTGCAGAAACAGCAGTGACATGAATACTGCTCTTATTGCTAGACTGAAAACCAGTTCCAGGGCGATGGTGACAGGCACAGTGATCAATCAAAACTCATCAAAGCAGAAATCCAGAGGATGCAAAGATCTCAACATTAAGATTGCCAACAGGCCTGCTATGGCTCAGAGGACATTGCAGAAAAGGGTCAGAAAGATTGTTAGAGCCACAGGGTGGATAGGAGGACCTGGAGACCACCCCTGCTACCTCATAGGGATCCGACTGTGGCCTTCATGATCCCACAGTGAATGCCATAAACCCAATGAGGAGGGTCTCAGGGAAATGGGAGCAGGGGTGAGGGGATAAAATAAATTTTAAAAACTCAATTAATTTTTAAAAAACTGATGTGGGACTTTGCCAGAGGCAGAGAGAGAGAGAGAGAGAGAGAGAGAGAGAGAGAGAGAGAGAGAGAGAGAGAGAGAGAGAGAGAGGAGAGAATGAACCAATAAATATGGTGGTTGGCTACAGAAGCTGCATTTTAACATATTCTTCTGGATGGTTCAGAGAGCACAAATGTTAGCTATAATTCTTTGAAATTTATGAATGCCATCTAAAGAAGTGTGACTTTTGAAAGTGTGCTCTCATTTTCTGTTTGCTCACTAAAAGTCAATAAAGAACAAGAACTTCATAAAACATGCTCTTGCAAAACTGTCCCTGGAATATAGAGTGGATTGACATTTTTATAATATGCTACATCTAGATCCCACTCAACATTGTGGCATTTAGATTCTAGTACATAGGAATGTGTGATATTATGCCTGTTAGCACAAAACATAGTCTCTTAGGAAAGTAAAATAGCCATTTGAATGAGGAAAAATTGCAACACAAAAGGAAAGTGGGATTTTATATTTTGCAAGCTCCAATGATTACAGAATAAAAGTTGTCAGGCTTTGAAACAAAATCTATAAAAAAATGACAATTTCATAAGAATGACAGCATCATTTTTCTTTGATTGCACAATATATATTCCCCTATTGAGTTATCTTTTATATGTATCTTTAAAACAAGATGAACTCATTAAAGAATTAAAGAATATGAGAGACTGATTTTATTTTCCTTCATTTAGGAAGGTTTAACTCAGAAGTTAAAAAAAAGTGAAAGGAAAAAGGTAGTGAATACCATAACAGAATACATAGTGCCAAAAATACTTCTAGAATATACTGAAAGCTATCAAGTGAGATAAGTGGCCCCTAAAATTTTCTGTTTCATATGAAGTTTTTGTCTCTTGTAAACTCAGATTTGGATCTTACTTTGTTAGATTTCATTATTTCTAGGAAATATTTTTATTGAATTCATATAAAGACAAAATAATGAAATAGTTTTAAAGAGTGGTAGTTATCTTTTATGTTAAAAATTCAGTCTGTGTGGCTCTCTCTGCCAGGATAGCTACAGTGGATATTACTTTAGTTTTAAAATAAAATTCTACACTTTTCTTACCACCTAAGCCATTCCCTTCTTTACTTATGGGGCACTGATTTCATGAGCTACTCAAGCCCAAGTCTAAGCATTATTTGTTCTTCCCTCTGCTTCTTTCCTTAGGTTACTTTGTTGTATACTTTTATTTCTTGAATCTTCTTTGTTTTGCTGTCTCTATGTTGGACCCAGCCTGGCTGCATATCTGAGTTTTAATATGCATCCGGATGAGAGCATGATAGCTCATGCCTTTGTTCCTAGCATACCTGTGCCCCCAGGAGGCAGGGGGATGGCTGACAGCCCTGAATCCTGTTTACAAGTGCTAATAGGTTTTACTCCTGCTGGCTGAGTTCCTGTGTTCCTGTTTACTGACCCCCCTTTGTGTAGAGATAAGGCAATGCAACCCATCCCTAGATTATATATAAGGTTAAATGTGAAAATAAAGTTTTGAGATCTGCTTGGACACTTCTCCCGGCTGCGTGTGATTGTCCAGCCGCCGCGCTCACCTTTCCTCGATGGAGCCAGGTCTCCTGCTGGCCAGAGAGACTGAGGTTCAAGTAGCTGGGGGCCAGGGACCCGTGGGGTAAAACATCTGGAGAAGCACCCCAACATCTCTATAGTCCCTACCTACCTGTCTTCTCCTGAGTTGTTCCCTCAGCTATGTCCAGAGTGGTCAGTTGGGCTTCCTGGCTATCCTTTTCCACTGCTCAGGGGGAAATCACTGTGAATCCCTTCATTATCTCCCCCATTTTCCTACAGGACGTCATGTGCACATGGCCTCAGCCCATGCCCATGCTGCTTGTTATTTCTCGTACTCTAAGTTGTGGATGTATTCAGCGACAGCATTTTCACATCAGCAAGTTCCCCACAGAGTGAATGCTTTGTCCTTTCTGCCTGTAATGCTATGTCTGCTTTTATCTTTCCGGAATATAGCTAGTCATTGTACAAACTTATTCTCAGATACGTCATCCATTAAGCCTTTCTTGAACTCCCACAATACCTTCACTCCCCAACCACTGTATCCTCTGTGGACTAGTATTTTGTTGTTTCAAATACTGTTAATGATTTTTGTTCATTTTTAGAAGCAGTCATTATAATTATTTTAATTATTATCATATAGTATTTAAAGTAACTGTTTGGTTATATGTGCTGCATGCTAAGTATTGCATTCATGTTGTGTTTCTTATGATTGATCCACATTCTGTTGTATGCTACATGTTCTTTATAGATGTTTGTTGAACTGAACACCAGATCAAGTGAAATGAAAGACTGGAAATAGTGACTAATCATCTATGAATTAAAATTTCAATTTTTGAATAGAAGGAATTCGAGGTACTGCTTGTGGATATGAAGTACTTGTTAAATGAATGGAAAATGGAACATGCTAAAATACTCATGAATCTGACTTGGCTGCATTCTTTCTTTTTCAGTTGAGAACTTTACTGTATGCACATATTGCATATTGGTCATGTTACCCTCTGGTCATACTCTTCTGTTCCTTCTCCCCCACTTTCCATTGTAGGCCCTCCTCAGTGGGTTATAATATAGGTATTCACTGCTGGACCAAGAATGCACCTGCCAGTCTCTGTGGCAAAGGGCAGTGTGTGGGGAGGGGGATGGGGTAGTGCCTCAGTCTACTTTATTCGTTCCATGTAGCATCCAGCATCAGTGCTGCTTAAATGAATTCTTTCTCTTATTTATTCCTAACTTTTTGTTCTTTTATTATTTTTTTTCTAGGCGTGTCTTGCTATGTCTTCTCTGTGCTGCTGTTCTCAGTCTTCACACGTGTTATCTTGGGTGTTACCAGGTTTAATGGTTTATATTGATTTTAAATTGATGGGACCTAGAACCCCTGTGAGGTAAGTAAGGCTAACCTCTGGGCTACCTGTGAGGGATAATTTGGTTAATTAGCTCAGAAGACACATATTAACTATTGATGGCAGCATTTCATGGGCTGGGGTCCTGGAAGGTATAGAAAGGAAAGAGAGCTGGCTGAGTATCAGCATTCATCTCTCTCTCTGCTTGCTGACTGTGCAGGCAGTGGAAAGAGCTGTCCCAAGTGCCTGCCACCATGCCTTCCTTCTTTGCTATGATGAGCTGTAATCTCAAACTAGAAACTGAAGCAACCATTCCCTTTCTAAATTGCTTTTGGTCAGGTATTTTTATCTCAACAATGAGATAATAATTGATAGTGTAGTCAGTCTATGAAGTTTTAAAAAGTGACATTCACATCTGTGTTTCTTCTGTAAGCTAATTATCTACACTTGAAATGATTATAATGAATGATAAAACCTCGGGTTTTTTGAACATCCAGAGAATACATTAATCTGTTCTCTTAAAGAATTTTCTTGGGCAACTAGTTAACACTGGATATGTTGAGCTTAGTGTTTTAATAAATATTAAACAAAATAATTTGCTTCACTCACAGGAGTTTTCCAATTAGGAAAACCAATTTCCATTAATTTTCCAAATAGGAAATATATTCTCTATCAGTATATAAGTATCTTATTTTTTAATTTATAGTTACAGTGATTAGAATTGCAAAATAAAGTATTTAACTCTTAAAAAATATGCTGACTTTACTCTCTTAAAGGAAAGTTATTATTTGAGTTTATTGGATAATCTGCCAAATATTCCCCTCACTGATATTTTGTTATATATATTTCACATTTATATATACAGGAATATGTTTATTCACAATGTGTTGTATCAGAAACAATAATTTGGAATATAGCATTTATATTGAAGTGCTATTTTTATTTATTTCATGTCAGTTTTTTAAAGCCCATAAAATGTATCTGATTTAAAATAATTTGGTTTTTAGATTTTGTTACTTTGTACTTCATTTCAAGCATGGCTTCTTCCATAGCCCTCTCCCACCCATAAGAAAGCCTAGGATTAGAAGCACACTTTGAATGCAAAGCCATCTAAGAGCCCATATGACATTTGGTGCCATGCCCAGTATGTGGCAAGTTCACGAGAACCAACATTATTATCATTGTGGCAACACCAATAATTTTAAGGCAGAACAACCTCTAATTTAAAAATAAAAGTGAGTCAGTTCTAAGACATTCCTGCTACCAGGAATATTGTACATCAGAATATTTTAAAAGTAGCATTTTGAAACTGTACTTTATAGAATGTTGTCTTTAGCAGGGAATATAGAAAACACTGCAGCTGTGATATAAAGAAATTCTTTCATGGCCAATGCTTACTATTATAGACCAAATTGAGATTTTTTTGTGACTTCTTTTTTTTTTTTAAATTTAATATTTATTGTCCATAATGAGTTACATTATTTAGTGGGCAAACCATGCGTTGTTATCCCGACTTCCCCAATTCCCCCCCTCCCCATCCCTGATCAGTTGTATATCCTCCTTCGTGGGCTGTCTGTATTAGTCCTTGTGACTTCTTTAATTGTGTTTTTTGTGACAATAAAAGTAATTTGTTGAATTTTTTGCATATAGTGCTCTCCTAATTCTATACCTATGAGAAGTCTGTGGTTTTTTATTATAATGGAGAAATATTCATACATTAATTCAATCTAACGAGGTTATAACTTTTCTAATAGGATTATATCAACATCCATTGTCCAGAGTGCTGTAAAATACAATGTCAAACACAAGCTTCTACTGACAGGAAAAACTTAATTTCAAGAACAGTATGAATCTGAGGTATAATTATACATCATTTAATTTCACTAAATCTTACTATGAACTGAAATTTTGATTGACATCATTAATTACATCCTTATTCTGAAAGCCTGGAAGGCACACATAATTTTATTATTATTATCATTTTATTATTATTATTATTATTATTATTATTATTATTAGTTTTTGAGGTAGAGTCTCACTCTATCCCAGGCTGGCCTTGAGCTCACTCTGTAGTCTCAGGTTGGCCTTGAACTCAGGGAGATTCTCCTACCTCTGCCTCTTGTGTGCTGGGATTAAAGGCATGCACCACCATGCCTGTCTTAAAATTTTAATATTTAAACGTCTGAGTATGTATGCTTGCAGGTGTCAGAGGACAACATGTGGTTTGTCCTGGTCTTCCATGTCCTTTGAAGCATGGTCTGCCTCTGTCTCTGTCTCTACCTGTGTGTCTGTTTGTCTGTCTGTCTATATCCTCTCTCAGCTTCTTTGCTGTTGTTATCATTGACTGCTATGCTCATTACAAGCTTCTAAAAATCACCAGAAATTCTGTTGCCATCTCTGCATACTGCAGTGTGCATTGTGCAATTAGAGAAGATTTCCATGGCTTCAGGCTCTTTCATGTGTTATCTGGGGACTCAATGGTGGGTCTCAGGCTTCAGTAAGAAGGGCTTTATTCACGGAGCCAGTCCTTAATCTACAGTGCCATCTCCCTTGCCCTGTATTTCCCTTTCATATCCATTGGTATGGGGTGTCTTTCTCTTATCTGTTTAATTTGCTCCCCCCAGAGATATTCTTTGAGCTGTTTCTACTTTTTCTGTACATTTTGTTTTAGCAACTGTTATAGATTTAATCCTATAGTTATAAATGCCACTTAAAATTATAAAGAACATATTATAAATAATTTATTGTTTTTTTCAAAATGTACTAAAGATTTCTATATCCTAGACCAAGTGACAGGTAAATAAAAATAACAAATAGAGATTTTCTATTCATTATCTTAGAATTTAAGAAAACATGGAAATAGTCATTCCTCTGCAGTGCTTATAAGATCCAGACCAGAAACATAAAAACACCACAAAGAAGTGAGTCAGCAATCCCACTGTTTTAGTAAAATAGCTTGGATCAGGAATGTACCAGCAACCAGTTTCCCAGCCAGGCCAGCTTTTCAGTCACTGCCGGCAACATGCACCTGGCAGCTCAAAAACAAACACACTTTTTACTTTATATACACCTGGCAGAGTCTTCCTGATGTTCCAATCTGATCAACACACTGGTAAAGACACAAAGTTAAACAAAATCCTAGAGTTTTGATATTTTTCTAACTCAAATACGTTCTCTTTTAAAATTTTCTTTATTATCCATAACTAGATACACTTAATGAGCAAATAATGTGTTGATGTCCCCAATTCCCTGATTTCCCTCTTCCCAATCAGCTGGGCATTCTCCTCCCTGAGATAACTGGATCAGTCCATGGGGTAGGGTGTTATGGATAGCCCAGGGGTCAGCACGGTTCCACCCCACTTTGTATGCTGTTACTGAGGGGGGCCATGTCTCTGGACATTCTCCTCCACCATGGCTCTTACAATCTTTCCGCCCCCTTCTGCTCTGTTCTTTTATAAGCCTTTAAAGGCATTTATTTTAACAATGCAGCAATCACAAGGTGGAAGCATGAAAAAGGAAGCTGATAGAAGAGCTGTAAGAGTTCATAACTCCTCAACAGTGAACAAATAAATACTTGAAATTCTAAAAATGACAAATTACCTATAATATAGATTCCACAAATGAGAGAAAAAAGATGTGATATTTGTCTTTCTTGGTTTGGCTTAATTCGTTCAACACGATGATCTATTGCATTCGACCCAAAGATCTTCTTTCTGTGCCATCTCCATCTGCTCACACCAGTCCATCTTTACATTAAACAACCCTGTGCAGGGTTCCAGGGCACAGGCAGGCAAACACAGCAAGTTTCTCATACAAACTGCTTCTGGCTCAGTCCTGACAAAGTACTTTCTCACCCTCGTAAGCCAAACCTCACAGTCCATAGTTCTCACTACATTCAGGTCTTGTAACTCTGACCATATCTGTTCAGAATGATCCATCAGTGTACTTATAGCACTGCAGGGCACCTCTTAGGATGAGGTTTCCAATCCTTCCATATTCCTCCTGCAGATCACTTCCAAAAGGCCAAGCCACATGATCAGGGTTCTAGCAGCAACAGACCCCTCTCTCAGTACCAAAACACTTGCGGTCAGCTTTCTAGTTGCTGTGCAGAAAGAACCCAAACAAAAGTGGCTTGTGGAGGAATGGGTTTATTTGGCTTACGGACTGGAGGGGAGACTCCATCCTAACAGGGAAAATGATGGCATGAGCAGAGGGGTGGACATCCCCTCCGCCACAGCACTGCAAACAATGGCAGGAAGGTGTGCCAAACACTGGCAAGGGAAGCTGGTTTATAACCCCATAAACCCGCCCCCGACAACACACATCTAGCAAGGTTCTAATTCCTGAACTGCCATCAGCTGAGGATCGATCTATCAGAACACATTCATTTGTTTGTGGGGGACACCTGTATCAAACTATGACACTGCTTAAATGAAAACATCTTAAACTTTCAAAGTATGAAACATAAGCAAAGAAATTGGTTAATTTTATTACATCTAAATAAAATATTTCTGTTCAAAGAGATACTATGGAGATAGCTAATCTGATGACACAGTTACAGAGATTTGTAATGCCTACATCTACCAAGGTTTTCAGATTCTTATTCATTTAAAATGTTCTGTGTCTAAAACATTTATATATTTTACCAAATATAACAGAATTTTTCTTTGTCACTATATGTGCATATTAATTTATTAGCCTTCAATTGATTATTTCCAGGTAAGTTGTGTGAATGTGTACTACCAGTGGAGAAAATAAATACCATATTTCATCAAGTGGGCTTCAAGGGATGTCTCCATGAGAACATGAAAAATGGTTTAAAATTCAGATTTCTACTCCCACATCATTCCTATTTAAACCCACTCTGTGATTGGCAAGTTGTTCTGTGCTCTAAGAAGTTGGATTTGTTCTTTCTTTTAGTTAGCTCTAGTATGGAGTTAATTTCTTCTCAGGGAACTCCACCATAGTCAAAAATTTCTTCCATAGGTTGATTCTAAAATTTCTTTTCTCAAAATCCTTACTATGCTTTAACTGTCAGTCATTATTTTTAGAAGAGCTCAGTTGTACTTTCCTCTGTTCAGGTTCAATCTGCTTAATGGGACCACGTTTCTCTTAACCTGTGCCCCATTGCTTGAACTGCTTCCTTTCTATGTGAGTAATTCTGCAGAACTCTTACATTTCAACCTGCAGAGTCTCAAGAAATCGCTTATTTTCTTGCATGATGCTCTACAGTCAATATATCTGTTAGGAAAGTGAGCAGAAAAGTGAGTTAATTTAGAAGGGAAAAATAAATTTAAGGAACAAAAGTGGCAATATTTTTTACATTATTGTGCTTCAGAGTTTGGAGTTTCCAATTGTCCATTTCTTAAGAATAAATGGCTTTTGCCTGTGTTCAAACTGGAAGATTTGAAAAGAGTTTTAAGAGTGAAGAGAATTGAATTTCACCTATCTCCAAAATCTCATTATAATCTTGGTAGCCACTTCAATCATCACAAGTAGGTTGATCATTGTTGATTTTAAGTGCTTTAGAGAAGATGCCACAGAGACAAATCATTCCTGTAAACATCCAGGCAACAAACATTTTATATTATGTGAGTCATAAGCTCTCTGTCATAATTCTACTCTGTCATCACTGTGTTCCAATAAAACTTTATTTATAGTAACATGCTGTAGAACTTCCCATAGACAGACCATCATTTCCAGACCTTAGACCTCTGGTTCCATCATAAAGCACACTGACTCATATTTGGCTGAGATATGGTTTAGGTTTGTGGTAGTTTTCATTTTCTATAAAGATCAAGAGTTAGGAGCTCAGCAGATGGGCTTGTGTCAGTAGCAGAAAAATAAATGTCTTGGGATAAAGACTTGCAAAAAATAAAGCTGGGGTTTGTCAAATGGGAATGTGTTTACAGTGACAAATTAGTGCCCTCATAGCATTAAAGAAAGATAAGCTAGTGTGTTTTCATTTCCATGGAGATTTTATGTCACACAATGGCCTTTTCACCATGCCATTTTAAGTAATTACCATTAGCACCGAGGCTATTAATTCAATATAATCAAGAAATTTAAAGGTCAGTTAGCATGGCACTGTAATCCATCTCTAAAGTTCCACTGTATTTTCCCACATTTTATAATTGAATTTTCTTGTCAGACTTTTCGATATTATATTGAGATTTTCCTGCTAAAATAAAATAATTATTTACAAGAAATTGGGCTGAATTTATTCATATTAAATTTTATTTAATATATTTTTTCTATTGCAACAAACAGAGGAGCCTTTCCTTTATTTCAAATGCTAGGTGTGAGAGAATTGAATGGACATCACTTATTAGTTAGACTTAATGACCCACAGGTACTTATAAGCCCACAGCCTTGTCATCTTTTGCCTTTTCTCCCTGTGTGACTCCAACCTCCATTATAATGGATTTTATTTGCAAGTTGTCATGTACTTACTGTTTTAATGTCAGGCACTTAGAACTTGCTGCCCTCACTTCCAAATGTCAAAACACACGCACGCATACACACACACACACACACACACACACACACACACACACACACCCCATAATGATTAAAATATGATCACTCTACTACTCTCCACTCTTCCTACAAGTGAAATAAAATTGGAAATTACATCTTTCACATAATATATGAAATGAAATTCAACAAACTAAAATTAACCCTATAGAAAAATAATTCAAAAATCACCAAGAGCATGATCTTACTATGAAATCATCTATTTGAGAAGGTTGTCTAGATATTTCCATTCTTCTGCAATGGCCTTATTTTGAAGCATCCTGGAAACATGTGTGCTGATTTTATGGAAATCTGGAAGATACAGGTTTCACACTATTTTTTGTTTGAGGACTCATATGGTCCTAATGTCAAAACAAACAAACAAACAAAGCAGGTAGTATTTTTTCCATAGCCAATTGGTGATACCTAAATCTTACCTCTTCTGCTCTAAAGTCCTTATAAAATATCACCATCCATTTCACCAACACGATATGTCATTCCCAGTCCCTCTTTTTTCTTTCATCTGTGTTTTCATTACTAAGATGACTTGTTATTAGGTGCTCTTCCTGAGTGTCTTTCATAGCATCTGCTTTGACTTCTGCAACTCAAAGGCTTCACACTATCATCAAAATTACTTTCCTGTAACAACCAGACCTTCCTGCTTAAAATTCTTGAAGGATATCCAATTGTTCATAAAAAGAACACTTGACTCCTAAGCACCCTATCTTAATGAAAGCTTACATGGAAGCAAAGACTAAAACAAGGTGACTCTGAGCTTGGTTTATTTGTGGGAAGTGATGCAGGGAGCCTGAGTCTCTTGAGGAATCTTAGCAAATGTATTGGTTTGCTCGGCATCAAAATAAAGAGGGAACTGTGTCTTTCAGTTCCTGCCTCTTTGTAGTGAAGGTTGGCTCCTTGGGTTTCAGTTCTCGGGGATGTACATTCGTGATTGTACCTGTGTGATTGCCAAGTCCAATCCTATAGATGTATCCAGTGTCATAGAAGGTCCTGGACAAGAAGGAAGGCATTTGTAAAAGGCAGACAAGGCAAGGTCCTGGATGATTCTCCTGTCTAAAGCTGCCCAAAGTGCATATGGAAATGATTTCCATAGTAGAGTTAGAAGTGTGGGATGAAGTTTTAAAGAAAGAAGCACACAAAAATTGTCAAAGTTAC
Organism: Zapus hudsonius; assembly: GCA_004024765.1. Classification (NCBI taxonomy): domain Eukaryota; kingdom Metazoa; phylum Chordata; class Mammalia; order Rodentia; family Dipodidae; genus Zapus; species Zapus hudsonius. The sequence goes on along the minus strand of PVHP010017733.1, from coordinate 9,449 downwards.
ATGTGACTTGAATTTCTGTTCAACCTGGTATTTTTCCATTCTCTTTGTCTAGAAATTTATGGAGGCTACTAGCTCCCTTATTAATTAGTACATTTAGTATTTTTTAGGTTTAATTTATTGGCCTGTCTCTCTCTTTCTCCCTGTCTCTTTCTCTTCCTCTCTTTTGCTAGCTTACTCTCTGCATATGGGTATTGCAGGGCTCCTTGCCATTGCAAATGAACTCAAGACACTTGTGCTACATTTTGTGTCTGTTTTCAAGTGGTGGTTTGGGAAAGTGATACTGGCCTTGCAATCAAGTGTATTTAACCACTGAGCCATCTTTCCAGCCTCTAGGAAATATGTTCATTGAGATGGGTGTAGGGACTATTTAGCAATTAGGTTTGCAGGAGCCTGTCAGACTGCATTTGAGAGGTGAGAGATGCATGAGCCAAGTTCATTGAGTGACGCCATGAAGACGGCAAAGGAGGAGCCTCTCCTGGAAATGACCATTCTCCGTTCCACAGGGTGAAAGTGGGAAAGTCCTGCAAGAGTGGAGAATGTGTGTTGGAGATGAAGACAAAAGAGGTGCTGTAGAGAAACTGTGTGTGTTCTAGAAGCAGGGAGAAGGAATTTTGGCTTACAGACCATGAGTAGAAGACAGAGTAGAGGAGAATAGGTTGGAGATCTGAGGTCAAGGTAAGAGTTTTAGATTTTAGTGAAATTTCCCTCATATTCTTGAAGAGATTGAAAAAGGGGAGAAATGTGATCTTTGGTTTTCATAAAAATCCAACCAGGCTACTCTATGGATTTTCCTGGCAAGTGCATTTCTTTTCTCCTCCACCAAATGTCATCATAAGTGCTGCTTCCTTGACAAGTCACCAGGCAAATGAGTTTTCCTTCTTACAGCACATGTCCCAGGTGGGGATAGACCCCATGTCTTTGTGCTTCTGTGGATTCTGAATTTACATATCAGTCCTACTTGTTACATTCTTGATAATTCATGGTGGCACAGAATGGTTCAGACAAGTACAGGTTTATGTAATAGTTTTAATAAATGGCAGAATAGAGGAATCCCGAGAAGATCACATTAACTGTTTTTACTTGGTGCCTACTTATTTTGTACTGCTCTGTATCTGTGTCTTAAGATGGGACCCTGATGCCGTGAGCCTATGTTCACCTTGAGCTTTCTTCCACCTTCTTCCTTTGGTGACTAGTTTAGATGCTCTCCACTGTGAAGTTAATTTGTTTTGGTAAGGACAAGAAAGGCAGTAGTAGAGTGTAGGTTTAAAAGTGAAGACAATGGAGTGAAGACATTTAGAACTGAATTAAAATATGAGTTTGAAACAGTGCAAAGAAGACTTAGGTTTACAGAAAGGGTATCACTGATGTGGAAAATGCTCGAATGTAGAGAAAAAGGACAGCCTGGCAAGTAGGAGCTTTGTGCTTAGATTTAGGGTTCAGTCATGAATCAGAGCCCTTTAGCAAATCCATCTGTTTTACTTTATTTTTGTTGTGTTTAAGATTGCATGCCAGGGAACTCTTTACCAATGAGTCACATCTCAACCATCTCATAAGTCTCAATAACTAATGTATTCACAAGAAATGTAAATAATTGTATCTACTCCACATTGGATCCTTGTGAGGTCTAGGCAGAATATTTATAGTTAAGATATTTAGGACAAATTTAGAAATATTTGATATTCTCCAAACTGGTTACTATTATTCTTAGTCTCACGTCTTGTAAGAGAATGGCAAAATAATGGCTTTTAAATTTTTCTAAATATATTCATTCATCTGGACATGTGTGCACACATGCACACTCCCATGCCAAGGCTTCATGCCACTGCAAATGAACACCAGATGCTTATGTCACTTTTTGGTGTTTGGCTTATATGAGTGATTTGGGAATTGAACCCAGGGTTCTAGGCTTTGCAAGAAAGCACTTTTACCTGCTGAACCATCTTCCTAGTCCAACGACAGTATTTTCAGCTTTAATAATTAAATAAATTATCTGCTGCTAATCTTCCTAGAATAGTTGATGAAGTGTATATGAGTTCAAACTCCTTTGACTTCAGTTTTGAGTGTCAATAAATGTGAAAGAAAAAAAACTGATTTTTAGATTTTGCACTGAATTATTCTCAGAGAGAACACTTGGGAGATGAATTATAAGTTTAAAAAAAAATCCATGACTCTGCTGAGTAGGATTATAGCCCTTCTTTTCCACGTAATTTTACACAGGCAACGATGTTACTAATGGAGAGTGATTCAAGGACTTGATTGGCTAGGGAAAATTTTATAAGTTATAGAAAATTCAACTCAAAGTGGCTAAAACAAACAGGTTTCTCTTTTTCATCACATAGAAAATGTTCAACTGTTCATCGAAGCTGTTAATCGATGTTTTTGTTTCCTTTCTTTCTGATATGATAGAATTTACTTCTTTCCCCTTTGGTGGTAGGTGTAGTTATGTAACTTGCTTTGGCCATAGGAATATGAGCAGATGTAGCTTGTGTTATTTCTGGACAGGAACCTTCAAGAGTGAGCACTTCTGCCAAGCTCCCTTCTCTGTGCCCTGGTGATGGGCAACACTACACGACAGCCTGATGGAGTGGGGCCTTCACTGTCCACCAGGGCTCAAGGATGCTCATGGCAACAGCATATCGATCTGGTAAGATATCCTCACTGACCCAGGTGCCCAGCATAAGACATGGTTTATATGTTTTGTCATCTTTGGTTTTCATTCTTTTGTTATAGCATAGTCTTGTAATGGCTTCTGAGGCCTGAGAGATGGCTCAGTGGGCAAATTACTTGCTGCACAAGCATGATGCCCTGAGTGCAATCCAAAACCCACATAAAGCTCAATGTAGTATCTAGTGTTCCCAAGGAAGAATAGGAAGCCAAGAATACTGGAAGCTTGGGAAACAGCACCCTGGTATATAACACCAGTGAACCACAAAAATACCTTTTCTCAAACAAGATGGAAGATGAATATGGTCCATGGATTTCTTGGGAGGCCATTGTACACTAACACTCCAGTTCATCCACAGAGCTGGGTGGGCAGAGTCTTGAGACAGCAGTAGGCCGACGGGCATAGCCACCTGGGAGAATATTGCAGTGAACAGCTCTTATTTATTGTATAGATAAAGGTTGTTTATATAGAGGAAAAGGCAGAGGTAGGGGCATAGGCAGAAAGGGGATTGGTAGTGGCAGGGTAGTCTGTGGATGTCTCATGAGTGGATTGGCAGGGGCCAGTAACCTGTGGATGCCTAGTTTGCATAGATAAGTGGGGGGCTGTCTATGTGATTCTAGACATGTATAGGATGGTGATGGCTGCAGAGGAACTGTCACTTTTAGACTTGTATTGTCCAGGTTTGTTATTACTGCTGGGGTGAGTTTAGACCTTGAATTTCCTGCTTATCTCAGGGCTTGCTGTGGCCTGCCTGGAGGGCTGGAGGGTCCAGTATATGCTTGAAATTATCGGAGTCTCAGGCCCACCTCAACTTCCTTTAACAGAAGGAGACAGTGGGATGCCTACCGATCTCAGAAAATAATCCTATATCCTCTGTGCCTCTTAGCAGGGTCCCACAGATGAAGACCCACACTCTGGGTGGAACTCTGCCTCCACACGCTCACCAGGACACACACCTGCACACAAGATCATTAAAGAAAATGAAAATAAATAATAAAATAAAAATATGGCTGCTATGACAACAGGAATCATTTTCATGCCTAAAGCAGGAGAAATTGGTCAAGAAGGGAAGTAGCATGTGAATGATTTATTTTTTACCAAGAATGCAAAACAAAACAAAAAAAAAATGTTCTGAAAAGCTTCCAGAAGAATTCCCCTTCCATCTGTTTGGCCCGCAGGCTTGTGTTACATGGTCTCTACTAGTTAAAAAGGAGATTATTAAATTGGGCACAGTACTATCTCAATAGAAACTAGGCAGATGGGGAGGGTGCATGATGTTGAATAGGTAATCAACAGTTTATTCTGCAAGGGAACAGTTATGGGAAATGACCATTTTTCCAAATTAAGCTGAAACTACCAGCTGTTATCACTAAGCAAAACTTCAGTGGGACACACATAAGATATCAATTTCCAGTCAGCAGTAGATTATAGAAAACAACTTCTGGAGTCCTCTCCAGCACTGCTCATCCCAATCTATCAATTTCTTGAGCCCAGCCCTGGTTCAGACTGTTACTGGGCAGTTATATGGTTACACATTTAAAAACTCTGACTGGTGCAAGATATCACCTCTATCATTGCTTCCCATCCTTGAGCCCCTTCATTTTGTATGAAGAATTAAATTTATCTGATCATTAATTCCTCCCCAGAAGAAATATTTTTAAATGAAACTTTTAAAAACTTAAGCCCTTATGAGACTTTATTATCCAAACCATAATGACCTTTTGGAGACTAAAAACTGATTTGAGTTTTGTTTCAATAACCCCATAGATATTAGAGTTGCTGGGTTTTAATATGTAAGTAATTATACTTTCATGTTTTTCATATTTTCAATTTTTGAGAAATTATATGTACCACCCATGTCCTTTAGTGAACTTTTTAAGAAGAGTTCCAATTTCATTTGGACTTCTTGATGTACGTGATATAAAAACCAGTATTGCTTTTTATATTTAAGAATCCTGTGTTGATGGTATAATGTGTTCAACATATGTATGGGGGTGGTGGCTGAGAAGACAGGCATTTAAATAACAGTTTCTCTTAAACTTGAGTGCTTTCTTGATTTGGTTTAAAAATACAGTCACTAGTCATTTTTTCACTTCCTTGGAGAGAGCTTAATAAGATAGATCCTGCTGCTCCTATGTTCATAACTCTTTCCTTTTTTCAGGCTGATAAAAAATAGTCTCCTAAGATTTTAATGTATGTGAAGTTGTACCGAATCTGCTGCTCTTTGTTCTGTTAGGTTATAATTCTGGAAGATATGCTTCTCTTTTTCTCTGTAGTAGTTGCACTTCAACAAAGCATCCAACAGAACCTTGGAAACCCCAAATATCCATCATCCTTCCTAGCTTCTCCTGAGGTTGGAAGGTTTATCACAAATATTTTGAAAACAGTGATCATTTGGGGAATATGACCAAAATTTGGCCAGTGAAATCCACTTTGAAGTCCATGGAGTTTCTAACTAAATTATGAATGTATGACACTATTTGGGGAATCAGATGAGACTCTTAAAACAGACATGTAGTAAATTTTGTTCTGTATTAGTGTACATTATAATTGAAATGAAATGAAAAGTTACCCAATGTCTTCTAGAGTGTTTAAAACTTAAACGACTATCGAGGTTTGAATGCCATTACTAGAAAGATGAAATGTAACTCTTAACATACTGAAAAAGGAGCTTAGCTTTTGTGACTAGTAAATTTACTTGCTTTGCCTTCAGGCAAAGATTAATTTTGCCCAAAAAATAGTTATGTCTTTCACTGGCTTCTATAAGATAACCTTTTAGCCGTTGGTCTGCCTTGCTAATAAAAGCATATATTTGTGTTGAACTTTGCACAATGCCTGAAAGTCTATGCTAGAATATGATTTAGGCTGTGGATACTTGGATTATAAAGTCCGTCAGTACTTGAGTGGCTGGAGACAGGAGAGCCAAATAGGAGCCAAACCTTAAATAACATGACAGACACCAAAGCTTGTATGAGCTGTGCCAAGATGTTAGATCTCTTCTCATTGCTGTGACCAAGTACCTGACAAGAAGCAAGGCAAAGGGGAGGCAGGCATTGTTTACTTATATCTGGGCAGACCACAGAGAGGTGGGATAGGAAGCGAAGGCAAGTTATAAAGCTTCAAATCCACCCCCACAATTCCACTTCCTTTACTGAAGTTCCATCTCCTAAAGAATCCATAATCTCCCCAAACAGGGCTGCCAACTGGAGACTCAGCATTCAGACACACAAGCCTATGGGAGATGATTCAGATTTAAACCACAACAACCATCTGCACGACTCCATTGAGGGAAGAGAACTGCACCTGTCTCCCTTGGATTGCACCTGATCAGCCTCTTCCTATTGCTCCCGTTAGACTGTGGCTCTTCACTGCAATAAATGGTGACTGTGACTAGAATGGCTTTCTGAATTCTGCAAATCCTCCCAGGAAACCATTGTGCTGATGATGTTCTTGGGGACTTTCCAAATTATACTCAAATTGGCACCTAATGCTACAGACACTTGCTCTAGGTCTGAAAATAGTTGTAAACAATTCTAACCTATACCTCTCCACAATGGAGAGGGGATTCACCTTTCATGATGGGTTCAGAAATGCTGTTATTAGAAATCTTGCATATTTCCTTCTGTTTCCCTTCACCCCATGAGGGAATATAGTGGCTGGCTTGTGGTGTAAGTATTTCTCCCTTTCATTACTGGAGAATGGAACCCTCACACATCCTGTTCCTTCACTTACTAGAGAATGTGACCTCACACATCTTCTCCCCTCCATTACTAGAGGACCCTCACAATACTCTCCTTCACTGATGTGTCTGTGCTCAGTTCTAGGAAAAATTAAGATGAATAAGAATAGTTCTACCCAGCTACTTTCACCATTGGAATAAAATTGTTCTGTCCCTGGTTCTCTTTTGTTTTAATTATTGAATTACATTCTCAAATTTCTGTCAATTGAATATGGGTATTAGCTTAGAATAGCCTAGGATACTCATTCTTAAATCATTTTTCTTAACATTAGGGACATCAAATGTTGGCTTTCTGAAGGAATGGCTATAGATAAACATTTGGAGGATATAGATTTCCTAATCTCTCTATTTTCATAGCCTGATTGCATATGGGGTATAAAGAAGGTGTCCTTTCTGATGTCACTTCATATTTTGCCTGAAGAAAGAAAATGATTTAGTTTCATTGGAAATAACCTCTTTACATTTTTTTCATTTCTAAGCATTCTCTTAACACCTTGCATACAATCTTAATTTTAGTAGTAGCTCCCTAGTCACCCAGGGGAAAGCATTGGGACATGTTATATTAATACATCATTGAGTAGAAATTCTGAACCTTGGGCTAGAGAGATGGCTCAGCTGTTAAGGCACTTGCCTCCAGTGCTAAGGCCCTGGGTTCAATTCCCTAGTACTCACATAAGCCAGACCCACAAGGTGGTGGCCCTGGTGAGCTCGCTCTGTCTCTGTCTCTGTCTCTATCTCTCTCTCTCTCTCTGTGTGTCTCTCTTTCTCTGCTTGAAAATGAATAAAAATATTTTTTTAAATTTTTATTTATTCATTTCAAGCAGAGAGATACAGAAAGAGAGAGAGAGAGAAAGAGAGAGAGAGCGAGAGCGAGAGAGAGAGAGCACCATGGCCACCACCTTGTGGGTCTGGCTTATGTGGATACTGGGGAATTGAACTTGGGGCCTTAGGCACTGGAAGCAAGTGCCTTAACCACTGAGCCATCTCTCCAGCCCAATATAAATATTTTTTAAAAACGAAATTCTGAACCTTCTGTCACTTTCACTAAAAACTTTCTCTCAAAGCTTCTTGTACCTCTTATTACAGGCCACCTGGTATTTTCTTCTTTATCCAGATTTTTAGAATTATTTTTAAGATTGCTACTTAGTGACAGTCACCCTTTTACCCTTGGATTCTATCTTGACTTCTTTAACACTGTGTAGGTTTTGCTGTACTCTGATCCCCTACGTTCATCTCTATGTTGAAAGATGTGTGCTTGCTGTGTTCACCTGTGTGCTCCCTGCACCCAAAATGGCTCCTAGTGTACAACTACTCAGTTAAGTCCATGAATGAATGAGAGTCTGGCACATTGAACTGCAGCTGAAGACATGTGTCCCAGAATGTTGATATAGTCAGAACCTTGGGATCTACAGTTCTTGTCCTAAGTATTTTGATAACTTAGAGAATTTAATAAAAAGGCATTTTCCATCTTGATGAATATCAATAGAAGTTATTTTTTCCTAAAAAATGTGATAAGCTATCCACAATATATGTAGGATATCTACTTAAAACCAGTATTTAAAACACGAAGATCACAAGTATAAAATTTGCTATATACCATATAAGATAGAAAAAAAATTAGGCCACTGTAGAGGGGTGGGTGGGAAAAAGAGAGACTTTTTACAAGTTGTCATTCTTCAATTAAAGACTACATTCTATTTTGGTAGCGTCTCTGCAGAGAAAATTCCCATAGTTTTTAATAGCTCAGTCTCAGCTCTCAGGAACATTTGTGTTAATTTCTCCGGTTCAACTCACATAGGAATGGCTGTGCCTGTTGCTTGCAGATCACACAATCTGCTTCCTAATAATATGACTGAAAATGTCCATCAACTACAGTGGCAAAAATTCCCCTCTATTACTCGAAAACCTAGAGATGTTTTAAGATTCATCTGCTAAGATAACAAGTCACACTGAGAATTAAATAGGACTGTAGACCTACCTGGAGATTACATATCAGTTGCTATATTAGAAGACTCTAGTGATAATAAAAGGATGATACTATATGATTATCTTTTTAGGACTCATATTTTTTAGTTTTGGAGAGAGGGATTTTTCATCCTTCTGAAACTAATACCTACATGTGGACAAGAAAATTCAGAGTGCACTAAGGACTGTTCTTGCATCTTTCATGGATTCAAATGCTTCCTGTTTTCATCCACCTTTTGAATCCACAGTAGGTATATTTAACTGTTATTGCTGCCAAAACTAATGGTCACAAACTTATCAGCTACATAGACTATCCATTTTTTATCACCATTCTGTAGGGAAGAAACCAAGGAGTAGTAAATCTCAGTTGCTTTTCTGATCTGGGTTTCACAAGGCAAAATACTAGCTGTTTGCAAGATGCCTTAATTTTCTTGGGCTACAGGAATGTGTCCGCTCTCTGTGGAGTAGTGCAATTACGATTCCTTTGCCCAGGTGGCTATTTCCTCCCTTCCTCTCCTCTTCTCCTTCTCTTTTCCTTTCTCTCTCTCTCTCTCTCTCTCTCTCTCTCTCTCTCTCTCTCTCTCTCTCTCTCTCTCTCTCTCTCTCTCTCTCTCTCACACACACACACACACACACACACACACACACACACACACACACATTGAGAATAGAACTCAGGCAGGGCCTCAGACATTCAAGGCCAGAGTTCTACCACTGAGTTATAATCCCAGAAAGCCTTCCTCTTTCTTCTTCTTCCTCTGGAAATCATGATTTAAGTTCAATTTATGCTTCAGTCACTCCTATCTTATCTTGTCTTTGCTTTCATTTTCTGCCGCAACTCTCTTCTAGATTTTTCCTGTCAAATGCATTTTTAAAGGGGCTTAAGTGATAATATAAAAATAACTTATGCTGAATAATATAACATAAAGTACATATTTTAATGCCTATAAAATTAATTATACTTACAAAATACATAGCAATAAATAGACTTAGATTTTATTGGCTCATCAGCTGTCAAGAATCTTGAGTGGGCATTAGAATTTTGCCTAATACACTAGCTATGGTTTTTTTTTTTTTTTT
>PVHP010017732.1:0-34081 GCA_004024765.1 Zapus hudsonius | reverse complement strand
CCACCACTGAGGGCTTACCTCTAGGCTACCTGAACCCAAGCTAGTGACTTGCAGGTGCTCAATAACTGAGAAGGAAGCAGATTTGGGGATGATTTCCCATTTTGAGAATTACTGGAAATGTTGCCCTGTCTCTATCTCCTTACAAGCCGAGGGGGCAGGGAGAGGAGATCACAGGTGAACTGGTTGGTTAGAGAATCTGTAAAGTGACTTGCCCAGCCAGATGTGATCCCATCACTTGGGAAGGGTGAAGGAGTTCAGGGCCAGGCTGGGCTACATAGTAAGTTCCAGGCTGACAGGGGAACCTAGAGAGAGCAGTCTCATTTATGAACTAATAATAATAAATTGAAATGAAATGACTTGTGAAAGAATGAGCTTTGGGAGTTGTTAGTGGAATTGTGTGCGTGTACCCATTTCCAGTCTGAATGATGGCCGAGGCTGATGGGATTTTCTGTCTCTCAGGAGCACCTCACCGAGTCAACGGGAAAGTGAGTGGGCACCTCCGTGTGGGCCACACCCCCGTGGACTTCACCAACGTGGACCTACACGCTTACATTGTGGGCAATGATGGCAGAGCCTATACTGCCATCAGCCACATCCCGCAGCCGGCAGCCCAGGCCCTTCTCCCCCTCATGCCAATAGGAGGCCTGTTTGGCTGGCTCTTTGCTTTGGAAAAGCCAGGCTCTGAGAATGGCTTCAGCCTCACAGGTGAGTAGAATATGGCCCCTGAGAGGGCCCATAGCAGTTCTTTGCTGAGTTGCTGTTTTTGGGTAGTGCCTGAGGTTTTTATACAGGGAAGGAGGATTTGCTTTCCTTGGGGCCCCAGATATGTAGTTTTCAGCCCAGATTTAGTGCGGAATGGTTTGGTCTTACACAACTACACAACTGATGTTTTTTTTTGAAAGATAATGATTCCTTCTAAATGTTTGCCCAGCAGTTCTGAAAAAGTGTAGGTCACAGCTTCCTTAACTGTGGATTGTGAGTCCGTATAGGGTTGTATAACTGAAGATGTAGGTCACTCAACATTTGGCTACAGTAAAATGTTTCTGAAAACATGATGGTCCCAAGATAATTGAAAGTCAAGCATGATGAATCTGGGGTGTTTATGGTGGTGTGTGACCATTTTGCATCGTGTCACTTGGTTCTGACCACACAACATGAGCACTTCACACGGGACATGCCATTGATGCAACACACCACACCAAATGCTGCCTGAGTCACCTCAGCTCAGATTTAAGGCCATTGTATGTCATGAGTTATCTTCACATACAATGTTTACTTTTAGAAAAACATGATTTTAATTATAGAAAACAAAAATTTTTAATATTTTCCCACCATCATTCCTTAGCATGTTAAGTAGCAAATTAGTTGATCTTTGGATTATATTGGTGTTAGAATGTTGGATTTAAAAAATTGGTGACTTGAGTTTTACAAACTTTGTTCTATGAATTTTGGCCACAATTAGGAATAGTATTTTCAACAGTTTCTGAAATGGCCCTAGAAATATTTCTGCCATTCTATAGTAAGCAAAGCGTCCTTGTTAGCATGGGTGATTCTCAGGTTAAACTATCAGTCACTTCTGAAAAATATGGAAAGTGCTCTCTATCCTGTAATATCGAACATTCAGCCAAGATTTAATTCTCCCTGTAAGCATAAACAGCCACACCCATCTCAGTATAAAAATGTTCTTTATCTTTAGTGGTAGAATTATATATCTGCCAAAGAACTGCTTTAAAACAACTTCCTGAGCTGGGCATAGTGGCACATGCCTTGAATCCCAGCACTCAGGAGGCTGAGGTAGTAGGAGGGTAACAATGAGTTTGATGCCAGCCTGGGGCTACAGAGTAGTGTCCAGGTCAGCTTGGGCTAGAGTGAGACCCTGCCTCAAAAAAAAACTGTTTATGATTTACTATCAGTAAATATTTGATTTGTTTACCTGTTTTTTTAGGGTCTTTACTCTAGCCCAGGCTGACCTGGAATTCACTCTGTAGTCTCAGGGTAGCCTTGAACTTATAGTGATCCTTCTAACCTCTGCCTCCCGAGTGCTGGGATTAAAGGTGTGGGCCACCATACTGGCCTGTTTACCTATTTTCTATACTTATATATTCAGCCAGGGTTGAGTAAATGTTTATTGGATGGAAAGGGGTTGTGCTAGAAAAAGTTCAGGTCATTGCTTTTCAAACTTGCGCACGAGTCACCTGGATGGCCAGAGAAAAGCACAATGCCAGGGGTGGGCTGTGACTCTGCTTTTCTAAGGAGCCCTATGAAGAAAATCAGTGCAGAGTGAGGCTAGATGAGATGAGACTCTTTCATTGAAAACTTGGGGTATGTAGGGAATTCACAGCTGAGAGGACTGAGTCTGGATGTCAGATAATCTCCTTAGGCATCTTCTCTAAAAGCTGCAGAAATTGGGAGGAGGAGGTATGGACTAGCATATGTACAGGTGCTTTACTTGAACCCTCAGCCTGAGGTATACTAGACAAGCGTGATACTGTTGAGCCCCAGGCAGCGCTGGTCGTGATTGAAGCAAGGCTTCTTTTCACCCCTGTGCTACATTTTTTTTTGTCCTCTTGCAGGTGCAGCCTTTATCCATGACATGGAAGTGACTTTCCACCCAGGAGGGGAGAGGGTTCATATCACTCAGACTGCTGAGGGACTCGACCCAGAGAACTATCTGACCATTAAGACCAACATTGAAGGCCAAGTGCCCCACATCCAAGAAAATTTCACAGCCCACATTACTCCCTACAAAGAGCTTTATCATTACTCTGACTCAGGTATGTGTGACCAGTTCCTTTGTCTGAAAAATGCACCTAGTGCCTGCCTCACAGTGATGAGGATTAAATGAGTGACTATGTGGAATGTCCTAGAACTGTGTGGCATACAAAATGAGTTCAATAAAATTTCGTTCTTGTTATTAGGAAGTATACATAGTGTAAGGTGGGCAGAGCACTGCATGTTATATAAGAATGTCATCTTGGGCTGGAGAGATGCTTAGCGGTTTAGGTACTTGCCCATAAAGCCTAACAACCTGAGTTCGATTCTCCAGTACTCACATAAAACAGAGTGGTGCATGCATGTGGAGTTTGCAGCAACTAGAGTCCCTGGTGTACCCATTCTCTCTCTGCTGGGCCTGGTGGCTCACACCTTCACTTCTAGCACTCAGGAGGCAGAGGTAGGAGGATTGCTGTGAGATCAAGGCCAGCCTGAGACTACATAGTGAATTCCTGGGCTGGAGTGAGATCCTACCTAGGTGAGTAGGGAGAAAGACTGTCAATATTTTTACACATTACTTTAAAGTATGAATATTTGGGGGCAGGTTTTACCTGATGCTTTCAGTCTGCTTTAAAAGTCATAGAAAGACCTGTCTAGCATTATAAAACTGACTCAGGATTTAGAGTTAGAGGTACGAGTTCACATCCTGGACTTGCCATTTAAAGTCAGTGGGAAAGGTCACTTAACATCTGAAAGCCTTTTTCTCATCTTTAACATGAACATAAAAGTATCTTAATAAAATTGTTTTAGTTGCAAGCAGAGAGAGACAGAGAAAAGAAAGAAAGACAGAGGGAGGATGGGTAGGTGTGCCAGGGCCTGAACTCCAGATGCATGCCCGACTTTGTGCATTTGGCTTTACATGGGTACTGGGGAACGAATGGAACCCAGGTTGTTAGGCTTTGCAGTCAAGAACCTTAACCACTACGCAATCTCTCCAGCCCGAAAGTATCTTTACTGAGTGCCTTATGTGGTTGAGAAATTCGTGTAAGGTATGACAAGTTCTGTGCAATACTAGTGGTGTGCAGGATATGATCATGATCACAGTTGTCACTCTGCAGCTGGTGGTATGACTTGACTTGTACCTGTCCTTTGCTTTCAGTTTCTGCTATGTGAAGTTGGAAGCTAGAGCAGTTTGCAGAGGAAAGGATGGGAAACAGAGACCTGGACAATACCCAGAACAGCGTAGGGTCAGATTACTGGTCCCAACATGAGAGGAACATCGCTCTTTCTTTCCTGGAGCCTTTTGGATTTAGTGAAGTACAGGGTTTTGGGGACAGTCACCTCTGGGATGTGGTTCAGATCTTGAGGTGTAGAGTCAGACCAACGTGATCTCCAGTTCCAGCTCTACCACACCCCAGCCCTGCACCTTAGACTACTCACTCATCTAAGCTCTATAGGTCTCTTTGCCCACCTCACTGGACTGCTGGCACATGGTAACATTTGTTCCTAACATTTAATGACAGCAGCAGTTATAGATGAAAAACTATAAAAACACCACGCAGGAACATAGCTGTTTTTAATCTTTTAAAAAATTTACGAGATTGCCTGTAAAATGTCTTGCAGCTGTGACCTCCACAAGTTTCAGAGAGTATTCCCTTACTTCTGGTGCAATCAACCAAACGTGGTCTTATGGCGTCCACCAGAACATCACTTACCAGGCATGCAGGCATGCCCCCAGACTGCACGCCGTCCCCACCACCCAGCAGCTGACTGTGGACCGGGTATTTGCTTTGTACAGTGAAGATGAAGGCGTTCTTAGGTTTGCTGTGACCAATCAGATTGGCCCTGTTGAAGGTAGGTTTCTTATTTTGTTGTTAGGCAAAAATTATGTCCTTTTAAGAAACCTCAGAACAATTTGGGGGCTAGTAAGGGTTAGTGAGTGTCAGGCTCTGTGGTAAGAGCTGGATAGAAGGATGACTAAAGCAAAGATTCTGTCCTTGAGGTGTAGAGAGACAGAAATGAAACTTCTAGAGCACTGTCCCTTCCAAAGGTCAGGAATACAGAGCACCACACTCGAGGTTGGTTGGTGGCATGACCCAATTGTATGTACTAATCACGAAGACCTGTGAACAGGGAGGGGGTAGGTGTGGAGGAAGAGTGTCTGACAGCACTTGTTATAGCTGTGACAAGTGCAGGGAACTGTGAGCCTCGCCTGGAGGTGGCAGTGACATATCCCCAGGGAAATGACATTTTAGTTAAAGCTTAAAGAATACTTTCACCAAATCAAGGAGGGACAGAAAACCAGCATCTGGGAAAGTAGTTGTGTATGAAAACCCCACAATAACATTGTATCATCACCATGAAGCAGTGCAGGTTTTACATTGATGGTGTGGTGAGCATAGCTGCCTTCCATGGTGAAAGGATGAGCTCCTTTAAGACCAGCAGCAAGACAAGGGTGTTTGCTTCTGCCATGGGAGTGTTAAATAAAGATATCTAAAATTATCTCTAGTCTATGACGTGAACTTTGATGTTGTTATCATTGTGTTGCTGGGACAAAGCATCCTACCAAAAGCCACCTACAGGAGGAAAGGTTTTACTGTGGCTTACAGTCTTAAGACGATGCTTCATGATGGCAGGGAAAGGATGGTAGAGCAGAGGCTGGATATCAGCTCCTGGCCAAAGCAGCTGACAGAATGCTACAAGAATGATCTGAGCTCTGGCAAGGCACAGCTGGACTATAACACCCCAAAGCCTGTTTCAGCAACACACCTCCTTCAGCAAGTCTCCACTCTCCAAAGTTCTAACAGCTGGGGGACCAACCATTCAGAAGAATTGAGTTTATGAGGGACATCTGATTCAAACCAGCACAATCTTTTTAAAAAAATGTTTTTATTTATTTGCAAGCAGAGAGAGATGGGGGAGGGCGTGTGCCAGGGCCTCTAGCCACTACAAATGAACTCCAGATACATGCACTGCTTTACATGGGTGCTGGGGAATTGAATCTAGGCTCTTTTGCATTGCAAGAAAGCACCTCAACCACTGGGCCATCTCTCCAGCCCTACAATCCTTAGTATGGAAAATCTAAGGAATTTACTTAACCACTGTTAGAACTAATAAATTCAGCAGTGTTACTGTGTACAAGATCAATAAACAAAATACAACAATGAGTAAATTGAAAATAAAATGAAGAAAATTCAGTTCAAAAAATAAAATACTTAGAAATTATTTTTTTCTTAATTTAAAATTTTCATATTTGATCAATACCTTCTTTTGTCCCCCTTCCACTGAAATGTAATATTTGTCCATTGAAAGAAAACTTTTAAAAAACAGGCCTAAATAAATAAGAATTTGTTCTAGTTTCATCCACTGCGAGATATAATATTGTTAATACAACAACAGTAATTACCAAACTGTTGTGTTCATTCAACCCAGTCCCTGTTGGAACTTCACCTGACTTCTTTGCAGAAATTGTCAAGCTGATCCAAGATAATCTTGGAAATGAAGGATCAAGTTGAAGTACTCATACTTGGCAATTTCAAAACAGTAATCAAACAGTGCTCTCGTGACGTATGGATAGACATGCCGATCGGTGGGATGGAAGTGAGAATCCAGAATGAAGTGCTCATGTTTATGATCACTTGCTTTTTTGACAAAGTTGTCAAATAATTCAATGGAAGAAGTGAGTGTTTTTTATCATGTGGTGCTGGGACAGCTGACTATTGCAAGAGAATGAAGTTGGAGCCTACCTCCCAACTTCAAACACAGAAACTCAGAATGAGTCAAAGACCTACACTACATGCAAGGGCTAAAACTTTAGAAGAAATACAGGCCAGGAATGGTGACACATACCTTTACTTAATCCCAACATTCAGGAGGCAGAAGCAGGAGGATCACCATGAGTTCAAGGCCACCCTGAGACTACATAATGAATTCCAGGTCAGCCTGGGCTAGAGGGAGACCTTACCTAGAAAAATTGAAAAAACAAAACAAAAACTGGGTTGTAAATTGTTATGAACTTGAATTTGGCAAAAGTTTCTTAGATACGAAACTGAAGGTATAAGCAATAAAAAATAAATGGGTATCATCAAAATAAAAAAAAACTTTGTTCATCAAAGGAAAGTACAACATACTAAAACTATACCCTATGAAATGGGAGGAAATATTTAAATTGCATTTAATAAGAGAATGTTCTAGAATACATGAAGTACTGATACAATTTAATAGTAAGACAAATCTAATTTAAAAGATGGGCAAAGGATCTGGGGAAAATGTCTCTTAATGAAGATACACAGATATCCAATAAGCACACTAAAAAATGTTAAAAATCATTAGCCAGAGGGAAATGCAAATCAAAACCACATGAGCTATTACTTCACATGGAGGAACAAACAAGTGTTGGTGAGGGTGTGGAGAAATTGGAACCCTCATTCCCTGCTGGGCTGAGTGTAAGATGGTACAGCTGCTATGAGAAATAATAGCAGTTTCTGAAAAAGTTAAAAGTACCCCTTGACATTTGATTCTGTTCAAGCTGCATTCTGGAGAAATGAAAGCTTATGTCTTCACACTAACGTGCAACAGCAGTGTTCTGCTTTGAGTATGAAATGTCCCCCACAGGTTCATGGATTGAAGGCTTAGTTGGTGCTGTTTTGGGAGGTTTTGGAACCTTTAGAGGGTGAGCCCTCATTGAAGGAAGTAGGTCACTGAGGTCATTTTCTAAGGGGTTCAATCTTGTTCTAAGCCCTCACTTTCTCATTCTTATGATCTGCTTCCTGTCCTCCAGGAGATGAGAAAGCTGTGCTGTGTATGCTTGCGTCACTCTTGCCTGCCTCCCACAGCCTAAACTAACGAACGCTTACAAAGTAACTGTTTTACATGATGGAATATGATTCAGCCACAAAGAAGGAATGAATACACACGCTAGAGACAGATGAACTTAGAAACCCCATGCTAATGGAAGAGGCCAGTCACAAAGGACAGCATAATTCAAGGTGCCATATGTACAGAAGTTCAGAGCAGGTGAATGTACAGATAGAAAGTAAATTAGTGATTATTTATGTTTAGGACAGGGTAGACTGAGGGATAGGTAGGTAGTAGCCTAAGGTACAAGGTACAAGGTTTTTTTTTTTTTTTGAGGTAGGTTCTCACTGACTCTGGCTGACCTGGAATTCACTATGTAGTCTCAATTAGCCTCTAATTCACAGCAGTCCACCTACCTCTGCCTCGAAAGTTTTTTTTTTTTTATTTTTTATGTTTTTGAGGTAGGCTCTTGCTCTAGCCCAGGCTGCCCTGGAATTCACTACATAGTGACCTCAAACTCATGGCAATTCTTCTATCTCTGCCTCCCAAATGCTGGGATTAAGGGCGTGCACCACCACACCAGGCAATGTTTCTTTAAATGTCCTGGTAATTGATCATAATGAATGGCTGTACAACTCTGAATACGGAAACGATTGTGGAGGCAACTCTGGTTCTTGTATTTTAAAGAGCTTGAGCCACACCTGTGTAGATAGAAATGTTCTGGAATGTTCTGGCCAGTCACCAGAGAACCTTGGATGCATATTGCTGTGCAACAGGCTACATACTGTATGATTACAGCTCTGTGACACACCGGAAAGGAAAGGTGAAATGGTAGAGAGATGATGAATGATTGTCAGGCGTCCAGGTGCAGATGAGGACATATAGGAGGGAAATAGGGAATTTTCGAGCAGTGAAACTGCTGTGGATCAGGCTCTGATGCCACCATCACAACCTTCAGTAACTTCCTTCCATGAGGACTCACCCTCTGGTTCCAAAACCTGCATTTAAAGTATTATTCTGTTATATAGAGTGAGTCCTAATTGCTTTTTTAATTTTATTTTTGTATTTGTTTTTTAAATTTAGCACACAAACTATTGGGTTTCCTTAGGACATTTTCATACATAGCTTGTTTTTGTTGATTCTCCTCATCTCCTCCACTCTCCTGTGACCACGTTTCCCCTCTTCTCTCTTTCTCCGGTAACCCCAGTTCCTCTTTGTGTATTCTAGTGCCCTCTCCTTTCTTTCCCTCCCTTGCTTCCTTCCTCCCTCCCAACCTTTTCCCTCTCATGACCTCCTTTCTAGGTTCATCACCTGTACATACAGCAATGAAAATGTAGATGTTACAGATGAAAGAAAGTGTGCAGTATTTGCCTTTCAGAGTCTGAGTTATTTCACTTAACATAACAATTTCCAGTTTCATTCATTTTCCTACAAATGTTATGATTAGATTTTTCTTTATGATTGAATATAAAATTCCATTGGGTATATGTACTATATTTTCTTTATCTCTTCATCTGTTGATGGATATTTAGGCTGGTTCTATTTCCTAGCCATTTTGAATAGAGTGTGGATGATCTCTGTGGGAGAACTTAAGAGTTCTTTGTTGTGAGCCCCACTGGAAACCATGGTCATTGGCTAATAAGTTACTGTTGATGCATCAAGACTATGTGGCTAGGATTGGGAGATGTTGGAGAATCTGGAAACTGTTCTTACCAGTTTTCCTGTGCACTAAGAATGTGTCTTAGATAAGCTGGGGGGTGGCCTATAAAGTAAGGGACGTCTATAGAAGTCAAGGTGGCATATGCATTCTTAACACCAATGGGTCAGGTTTTCCCCTACAGCAAGAGGCATGAGAGGAGAAAGAGAATGTCTTTATTGCTCAGTCTCTTGATATACTGTGAGCTGAGAATCAGGGCCCAGGGCAGGAGACTGGACAGATCTCTGCTACTGAGCCCAGCTGGCTCTTCAGTCTTCCATGGACCCAACGTGGTTGTCACACCAGTGCTGTGTGGTAAGAGGCATTCTCTCCCATGCAGAAGATTGAAATGAGAAGCCAGAGTTTGTGAGTTTTGTTGTTTTGGATACAGGAAATTGGATTAGGGCATAGGCTTTGGGTATACAAAGATAGCTTTATAAACTGAATTAATGCATGGAAATATTAGTTGAATTTTTGAGGAACATATAAATTCAGAGGAACGATTACTATTGCAAATTTCTCAAGGACAGAATTAAACTAAAGCCTCTGTGTAATCCTCCCTCCTCCCTTGTGTCCAGTTTACCCTTTAGCTGGTGTAGTCCTTGGAGCTGTGAGAACAGCCATTAGGGGAAGAGCCACCTAGGCCATAGACTTCTAAGGAGTCCTTCTGGAATCATGTAAGGACAAGATTTATCTCAGGGTCTGTTTTTCCTAGAGGTATACCAACTGGGAATAACAAAAAATTAGCACAAGCTATCAAACTGGCAAGATCACATTACTAGTTCATTGGTGTTTTTATGATCTTCTCTTCCACTCAAGTCAAATAATCCTGATTAATAATTATCATGGTGGTGCCAAGCATTGTCCTAAGGACCTTCCCTGAATTAGCTCAGTGAATTTTCCTAGCAGGGGAATGTTGTTCATATCCCATTGTAGATGATGAAACCAAGGTAGAGGTTAAGCAGTTTGGAGTGGTAGGTGCTAAGTGGAGAGCTGGGACTTGAACCCTGGCACCAGGTGCAGAGCCCACACTGCACACAGCCCTGCTGCTCTACACACGCTCCTTCAGCTTCCCAGCAGCCTCGTGGTGGAGACCCAGCTTGCAAGGAGGCCATGTGGGTTTTAACCCTTTGTGTTTGAACCAGACTTCATCCACTGTAGTATCATCCATTCTACTTAAATCAGAGAAAGATGGAAAAGTAACAGCTAAAAAGAAAGGCACCAGATACAAACCACCCTTTCCTGTGTGAGCACACAGCAGCATGTAAAGACCCCTTGTTCCCGGGAGCTGTCATCTGGCTGGGAGGCACATGAAGCCACATAGCTCAGCACTGATGGTGGGGACGCATGGCTTCCTGGGGTCTAGAGCAGACGGAGCCTGGAGCCCTTGCTGTCCTCTCAGCCACAGTCAGTCCCCTGCACTTTAGCTTCCAGTGTGAGTTGGCTGTCATTTGCAGTGTCACAGAACCAGGATCCGTGACCCTCAGGGAATTGGAGAGACTTTGGACTGAGGGCTGAACAGTCTTCCAAGCTTGATTGCTCCCCTCCTGGTTCAGTGAGTAAACATGAAATGGCTTGTGTACCCTTCTGTGCCTACCACCCTAGGAGAAAAAGCTAGCGGGGTATAAACACATGGTGGGGTGGTTTTAGGAAATGCATTCTTTAATTTCATTTTAAATACCGATTTGCATGAGTGTGTATGTGTGAGTACACCAGGGTCGATTGCCACCAGATACAGGCATCATTTTTTTGTATCTGGCTTTATGTGAGTGATGGGGAATTGAACCTGGGCTAGCAGACTTTGCAAGTGAGTGCCTTTTAACCACTGAACCATCTCTCCAACCCAGGAATATATTCTGCAAATGTTACTAGAAGCTGCATGCAGTTGGGCTCCATGCTTGCCTGGCTTGATGCTCTGCTGTCACTGAAATTGCTAATTTCTGTCTTTAAATATTCTTCATCTTTAACAAGAGGCTCTGCACTTTCATTTTCACTGGACTCTGAATTATGTAACCACTCCTGCCACTGAGTCACCTTTAAGTCAGTGTCATGTAGTTACCATAATTATGGATGGACTCATTTCAATTTAAATTCTGTCGTATAATATTATAAGTCACCTTGAGCTGCCTTTATTTTTTCTCTCAATGCCTAACAAGGCTGTAAACTTCACATCTATGTGAACTCATTAATCTTTCCTGGAATGCACTGGGATCAAATTTTCTTGCTGGAAAACACTGAATAAAAAGTCTAAGCCTTGGTATTTGTAAATTAAAACATTTCGAAGATGACTTTCCCTTTCGGCAAGGTATTCCAGGCATTTTGTACAGAATCTTCTCCTAAAATGGAGAAATAATCCCGGGAGAATGGAGTTCTTATCTTCACGGAGCCTCTGGTAAGGACGCGACCCTGTGCTCAGGGAAGAATGGCAGGGGCTGACCCCAACCCAGCTGTTGGGCTTTCTTTCCATCTTCCAAGAGGTCCAGAGGGAGGCACTTCCCAGGATGTCTGCATGGCTTGGAGAGCTGGCTTAGGCTGACCTAACTTCTTCAGCTTTGCAGTGTGCCAGAACCATTTGCTGGGCTTTGGTTTGGGCGAAGATACTGTTACCTCAGCCAATGGTTGCAGAGGTGAACTGAGGACACACCCATAATGCTTCTCATTTTCGTGTCGTAATGTGGACATTGATAATGAGTGCTTTGCAGGAACACTGGCATTTCTTATAAAGTAGATGAGAGGAGTTTACCAGAAAGTGGGGGTTTCTCAGCCAAGGCATCCCAATTTATAGCAGACCATTAGAGAACATTGGCGGAGAGTCATCATTTGGGCAGTAGGGAGGTGCAGGTACTCAGGAGATGATTAGAAATCTCGAAGGACTGGGAGGAAACCTAGCCTACAATGTAGGCTACAGCAGCAAGCACTTGGGGTTTAGACTAGGGCTCCTGTGAGCAAGTCTTTACCCACATAGGATTGGTGGGGAGACACGCATGGGCGGGCAAGATGGAGAATTCAGGAGCAGGTGGTGCTGGGAGGTTGGGCAGGTGGTTCCACCAAGGTGCGGTGTCAATATGATTCTGGTTGTGGGATAGTGAATTGTTGAGAGCAGGTCTGACTTCGGAGTACACTGCCTATGAAGACATAGGGGCAGACATGAGCCCAAGTTATTATAGCCTAGATGGATTCTTTTGGTAATCACCCCAGTGGGACAGTTACCCTGCAAATATGCTGTTATTTGTTTCTATAAAGCAATTCTGGCAGATAGAACAGTTTTATTTGTATATTTTTGCCCCTGGAGAATCAGAAGTTAACAAGTACAGAAAGTTAATGGATTCATTGAGCATTTGGGTTTCCTTCAACCCTGCTGTCTCTACCAGTGGCTTGGTCTAGATAATTTCATTTCTTCTGGTGGACAGCATGGACCCCTGAGTGAGGTTGTTTGGGTTTTATCTTATCCTTGATCTATCTACTTCTTGTGTTTGGAAGCTTGGGCAAGTTGTTTGGCTTTCTCTGTGCTGTACTAAAAATGAATATATTATGATGAGTCCATCTCAGGCATGTCCAACCTTCAGCCTGTAGGCCTCATGTGTCCCTGGATAACTATGAGTTCAGCCCAACACCATTGTAGACCACAATGTCATATTGTAATGTCAAAAGATTAGATGTCTCCAGCATACCCTGTGATTGAGTGGATGTAATGGGGTAGATTGTAGGTTGCTTAATAGATGCCTGGCAGGAAACACTTAGAGATCATGAACTGTTACATTGTATCTAGAAGGAAAGCTCTTTGGTGAAGATACCAGATTCTAACATTCATTCTAACAGTATGTGAATGGATCCCACCACAGGTTAATCTTGAAGAGTCAGTATGGGGAATGCCATTTCTTTTTGGTTTGGTTTTAGTAATCTTTAAAAATAGCAATTAAAATTTATTATTTATTTATTTATTTGCAAGCAGAGCTAGAGAGAGACAGAGAATATGGGCACACCAGGGCCTCCAGCCACTGCAAACAAACTCCAGACACACACACCACTTTGTGCATCTGTCTTTATGTGGGTACAGGGGAATAAAACTCTGGTCCTTAGGCATTGTAGCCAAGTACCTTAACTGCTGAGCCATCTCTCCTGCCCTAAAAAAAACAAGTTTTAAAATTGCAGTTAACCCATAAAAACTGAATTTTAGTGAGAGATTGATTGCTAAATTCCAAGCCAGAAATGTAAAGGTTGAGTTCTTGTGAACCACTTCCCAACTTTGTGGGTTTAGGTAATTTCTTCCACGTGTTTGGCTCACTGTCCGCAGTTCTGTATGCTGGGGACAGCACTCCAGCACACAACATTGTCCTGAGAGAACCTCAGGAGATGCCAGGTCAGAAGCGCTTCCAATGGGTTTTTTAATTGTTTGTTTTTGTTGTGGTGGTGTTGGGGATTGAACCCAAGGCTCATGTGTGCCTTTCTGGAATTTAGATCCGAGACACAGGTAATCTAGCCTCATGGTAGTGCGTCACAAAACACGTTGACTGTGTGGTCAGTTCCAAGGACTGTCCCCCTGCTTCCTTCCTTGCCATTCTCTCTGCAATAGCCCCATCTTGCCATTGTTTTCTTTCTGCCCACACAGCAGACTCAGACCCTGCTCTGGTGAACCCTTGCTATGACAGGAGCCACACGTGCGACACAACGGCCCGCTGCCATCCAGGAACAGGTGTAGACTACACCTGTGAGTGTGCCCCTGGGTACCAGGGAGATGGACGGAGTTGTGTGGGTAAGAGATATGCTCTCTGTTTCTTTCCTATGACCCTTGTTTTTACCTAGCTCTCTCTAGTATCACATCTGGGCACCCTGGGCTCTCCACTGGCCACTTTAGCTGCTGTTAATCTGGATGCACTAAACTACAGATGGCTTAGACTTGAAAAGATAGTTGGGGTTGGAGATACAGAGAAAAACCATCTTTGGAAATTCTTGGATATTTTTAATTTGAGTCTATTTTGAGTAGCTCTCTTTTTTTTATTTTAAACTAAAAACATGTTTTCTGGTTTTCCTTAAATTTCAAACACTTGTGTGTGTTTTCTTTCACCTATTGTATTCCAAAAAAAGCAACAGTAGAAATTTCTTTATATTTAATTTTTTTTGTTTTAGTAGGCTTTTCCTATCATTTAAAAAATATTTTATTTGCAGGGAGAGAGAGAGAGAGAGAGAGAGAGAGAGAGAGAGAGAGAGAAAATGGGAATGCCAGGGCCTCCTGCCAACTGCAAATGAACTCCAGATGCATACACCAGTTTGTGTATCTGGCTTTACATGGTACTGGGGCCACCAGGCTTTGCAAGCAAACACCTTTCACAGCTAAGCTACCTCTCCAGCTCTTTTAAAAAAATTTTTTAACATTTGAAGAATTTTTAAAATAGTTCCTTAAAAGTTGTCTTCCCATAACTTCCACTGGAAAGAATTTAAATCAGTTTTGTTACTTTAGATGATCTGCAACTTGCATTTGTACCTGATGCTTAGAAGTCCTACATCTAGCTCCTGTTTTAGTCCATCAACAGTCGGTTTCCTCGGAGCCTTGCAGTGGGGAGACAGTTGCCAGACCTTGCGCTTTCTGTTGTGTTTCTTCTTAGATGTAGATGAATGCACCACTGGCTTCCATCGCTGTGGCCCCAACTCCTTGTGCATCAACTTGCTGGGAAGCTACAGGTGTGAATGTCGCAGCGGCTATGAGTTTGCAGATGACCAGCACACTTGTGTCTGTGAGTACCAAAATCATTTCCCTCTTCAGCCAGAATGTGCTGAGTCCTGCTTTGTGATTCACTGATGTCTCTTCTCCCACACTGCGGAAGCTCTGTTCCCTTTTCTTTTTAAAACAAGATATATATCAAAGTAAAACAAGATATATTGAAGGAATCCCTGGGGACAGTTCAGTTCAGTCCTGTTGGTGTGTTGATCACCATGATTTTTCCTTAGATACCTTTTGTGTTAAGTTCTGGAACATGTTCTTGGTTGGGATTCCTGGCCTCCTCAGCTTAGAGAGAACTCATCTTGTGAGGTGCCTGTCTCACATAAAGAGCCAAGGAGCCTCGTCCAAAGTAATTATACCCTTTGTAGGGCTCCAAAACCTACTTCAGACCAAAGAATGCATCCAAAAGAACTAGAATTCCAAATTCATCCCACTGATGAAACTAGCTAAGTTGGAGGACAAGGTAGCAGTGATAGAAACTGTGTGTGTGTTCATGTGCATGTGTACATGTTGTAATTGTTCTTGGGGATTAATCATGGTTTGTTGGGATGACTTTTTCATGCCCAGTATTTTAAGCACAATCCCACACATTAGCTCTTCTCAACTGTAAAATGCATATGATCCCTCCAGATGGGAACCTTGCTAAAATTGAGATTCTGGCTGTGGGACAGAGCCTGAGATTTTAAATTCCTTACAAGTTCCAGGAATGGCTCTGTGGTGAGTCTGTGGGTGGCTGTGAGGTGAAAGGTGTGAGCTCATGGGCATCTTCCCTGCTTTTTTCAGTGATCGCTCCAGCTTCCAATCCCTGTGAGGACGGCCGTCACACGTGTGCTCCTGCAGGGCAGGCCTGGTGCATTCATCATGGAGGGAACTCATTCAGCTGTGCCTGCCTGCCAGGCTATACTGG
Source organism: Zapus hudsonius (assembly GCA_004024765.1). Classification (NCBI taxonomy): domain Eukaryota; kingdom Metazoa; phylum Chordata; class Mammalia; order Rodentia; family Dipodidae; genus Zapus; species Zapus hudsonius. Next base: position 18,250 of record PVHP010017732.1, on the reverse strand, counting down.
CACTGGCCACCAGTGTTCCGGTGGGTACCCTTCCTCTTTTTCAATTTAAATAGCCTTGGAATTGTCAAAAGAGATATGACATCCTTAGGGTCAGAAAGGAAGACCTAGCACAGGACTGGAGAACACTTCTGGTGTCCTGGGAGATGTCCCAGGAGTGTTGGTGCCAGTTTGTGATGTTCTGCTTCTCAGAGCCAGCGTATGATGGAGGGGCTTGCATATGCAATTCTTTCTAAGTTCACCCTTCCCCTCATTATCCATGAAACATCTGGTGAGGAGGAGGGGAGCCCATGCTGTGTAGATCTGCTATGAAGTTATCAGGAGTTGCAAAGCTGTTTCTTGACATATCGGCTCAGAGCCCAGGTAGGTGGCAGCAGATGCAAAAAGCAATTCATAGAATGGAAAAGACCCGCCTTTTAAATCTGTGTTCCCAAAGCAGGCCCTTTCCATCCCAAATGCTTTCTTTCTTTCTCTCACCATTGGTGTCTCATTTTACCATGACGGTGTGTGTTACTGACAAGTATCACTGGGTGGATTAAAAAACCCTATAGAAATTCACGTAGCTTTGCTAAACAACCTCTATATTAAAGTAACATTGAGTGTTGTGGGCATTTATACTGTTGAGTGTGGGCCTTTAAATAATCTCACATTTCTGAGAAGGATTCAGTGGTTTTATAAACTATTGTATGAAGCACCGAAGAGAGACTTCTGGGAGAAAGGTATTGGGAGTTAAGTTGTGCATTAATATCTGTTCATATTGGCAGTCTTCCTTTTTACTCCTTCACACCCTTGTGTGAGTGCCCAAGCCCACCAGTGGGAGTAATGCTCTTTCACCCATGTGTAAACTCCATTTGATTGAACCTTCTGAGATAGCAGAGAGAGTAAAAATCTTGCCTACAGAGTTTTCTATTTAAACACAAGGCTGCTCAGGTCGGCAGAGTACTTGTAAGGCAATTAATTCCTTAGCGCTTCCGTGAAATGATTAAAATTTATTCCAGTCCAGGTGTCATGAATATTACTCATCAGAAGGTTAGTTCATGTTGACTATTTCTTGCTTTAATCTCTTCTAGAATCATCTTCTCTCCCTTTTGCTTTCACTTGTCGTGTAAGACTTTGGCTACCTTCTGGGATTGTATGAAGATCTGCCCTTGGCTACCTGTGCATGTTTGAAGTCTTCTTGGCTATTATTTCTCTCTTATTTCTGACATTGGCGATGGTCCTTATTTTATCTCTGGTCCTCTACTTTCAGGATTCACTCTGGAAGCTACATGCCAAGCCCATTAATTGCCTCCCAAGTGTATTGTCAGTTAATGTACAACAAATGACCCCCACCATGTAGGAGTTAAAACAGCCTGTTTCCTTGGCTCAGGGATCCGAGGCATGGCTTAGTTGCTCTGTCTTAGGATCTCTAGTGAGGCTTAGGACAAGGGGTCACCTGAAGGCTTCACCGGGAAAAGAGCCTTTCTGGTTATGCACACGCATTGGGATTATTGGACTGAGAGCCTCAGCTCCTTGCTAGCTGTTTGTGCCCACTAGTTGCTTGCTGTACGGAAGCCAGTGAGAAGAAGTCTGCAAACATAATGGAAGTCATCATCTCAAAGATGCCATCCCCACAATGGTGCTTTATTGTGTTGGCTACAAACAGCTTCCTAAGGGGGAGGAGTTTATATGAAACTCTGCATATCATGAGGCAGGGGTCATTGGTAGCCATCTTGGAGTCTCCCCACCACAACCACAGTCAGCAGTGTGTGGTAGCCTTCTAAGCTTCATATTGGGGGTAAAGAGAGCAGTCATTTTTCTAAAAACCTTGCATAAAGTAGGCTAATCATGAAAGTAACTTGCAGAATTGACCTATAAACATGTTATAAGTGTGTATACATTCACAGCTAAAGATGTTTCATACTATACATGTCTGTGAGTGAAGGATCCTTGATGGAGGATCTGTGTTGTGGGAAGTAGACATTTTTGAAGTATTCCTGTTTTTACTCCGTCAGAATAACCATAGAGGTTGTGTTGATTTTCCTCAGTCATGGTTTGTTAAGAACCAGGCTGCCTGGAGTGGTTGCACTTGGATCTGGGTTCTATCTGGTCTGAGTCACTAGCAGGGGACTTTTATCCAAATAGAGTTAAGTCTTCACCTTCCCTCCATCTCCTTATGAACTCTTTGCAAGTGGAAGAGCAGCTTGTCTTGAAGGAGAGCAAATGTGAGTTGAGGAAGCCAAGTCCAGAGGGCCTGTTAACATCACCCTTCAGGAGGGGGATGAGTGGAGATACTGGCATTATTCTCATTATTTTTTATATTCAGATGTATGCATTGGTTAAGGCATGGAGAAGTGGGCATGGGCATAGGAAGGAGGCCAGAACAAGGCTTGGGAGGATGCTTATTACACTCAGGCCCTGAGAGATTACCACATGCCACACAGGCACAGCCAGCAGAGTGCGTGTGTGTGACTGGACAGGTAGAGAGCAGAGAGCCAGTAAGGGCCTAGGGAGCAAAGCCTGGCTCCTGGGTGGGACCAAGATTTATTGGTATCAGAGAATTTCATTAGGCTGGAGAGGAATTGGATCACTCCGTGGCTGGATTTGTTTCCAAGGAGTTCCTTCCAGCTGATTATGCCCAGAGTCAGGGCAGAAAAGCATTTTGAAACACTGCTGCATGAACTCCAGACAGTTCTTAACACATTTCCAAACTTTTTTTCCCTCTGTGTATGGATATACCATATCATATGTGGAGGTCAGAGGACAGCTTCAGGTGTCAGTCCTCCACTTGCACCTGGATCACCTGTGCTCACCAGGCTAGCTGGCCTGCGAGCTTTCTGATGATTCTCCTGCCTCACTTCCCTTCTTGCTGTAGGCATCCTGGGATTATAGGTGGTGCTCCTACTACAGCATCTGGCTTTCTGTGGGGCCTGGGGATCTGAGCTCAGGTACTGGTACTTGTGCAGTAAGAGTTTTATCTACCGAGCCATCTCCCTAGCCCCAGATAGTCTTTAGCAGCTTAATAAATGATGGAGCCGACTGTGGTGCTATTAAGTGGACTTTCCTTACCTGTATGGCAAGAGGCCCTGTATCTCCTCAGTCCCAACCTTCATCTTCCATCAGCCCCCAAACATCCTGCCACTGACTTAGGGGGCAGCTCTACCCCACTGATGATAAAAGGAAAGCTCCTGCTTTCCCCATTTTCTGTCTTAATGCCGACATTAAGAGATGTCATGAGATGGGGAGGTGTTCTCCATTCTCCTTGAGGCAGAAGCTCTGCCTTCCTACAATCCCCTTGGTGTTTGTGTTCTCAATGAGAGGCCATATCTGGCTCTGAGCTCAGGCTCTGGGACCACTGACAGGCCTCTAGTTTTCTATCATGGAGGCCATCCAAGGAAGAGTCAGAGACTACAGTTCTGGGGGGGGTTTCCCTTTCCCGGGTTTTGGGGTCAGGGATTCCTCAGGTGTGATCTGTAAGCCTATTTTCAGAGGTTTTCTCCAACCCCACTGATCGTGCCTAACAGTGACTGTCTGCTGTGACTGTGGTTTCCATGATGATGGCACCAGCAGCCAGAAGAGCATGGCTGTTTCAGATTTGGTCAGAATCCCTGGGCTGGTGATTTAATGATGTCAGAGGCTTGTTAGCATTGGGGAATCCCCTCTCTGGAAGTTCAAAAATAGCTGTGAGGAACTGCACCCTGGGGCCCAGAAATAGGCCCTAGTCTCAGGAATTCCTGCTTCCTGTCATTGCTTGGGGTTCCTGTTGCCGTTGGAAGTACTTTTAGCATAGGTTCTGTCAATAGATTTAGTTTCCTGCACTTGGCTGGATGTTAATTAAGTATAAAAGCTTTGCTTCTATAGTCAATTTAAAAGTATATATTTTAAAAATATTTTTATTTCTCTGCAAGCAGAGAGAGACAGAGAGAAAGACAGAGAGAGAATGGGTGCACCCGGACCTTTAGCCACTGCAAACAAATTCCAGATGCATGTACCACTTTCTGCATCTGGCTTTATGTGGGTATTTGGGAATTGAACTCAGGTGGTTAGGTTTTGTGGGCGAGCACCTTAACTGCTGAGCCATCTCTCCAGCCTTACAGCCAGTTTAAAAACCACTTCTAGGCCCAAGGAACTGGATTGCCACTCAACTGGGCATGTGAGTGCTTCTTCAAGGAGACAGAGTCAGCCACAGGGATAAAGATGACAGTATTATTTTTGAGTAACTGAGTTGTTAACTGGAAACCTTGTTTATGTCTAATCTTGTGAACACATTTACAACTACTTTCTCTACTGGGGAGGGGAAAGGAAGGTGATCAGGAAGCCCGAAGGTGCACCTCTCTGGGTGGAATTAGACTTGTTTGTGTTGGATTCTTTGGGATTTTTGGACTCAATGGAACAGATCCCCAAGGGCAGAAGATCAGCGGAATGCTCACTACCTAGTTGCAGTATAAGATTGCTGTCTAGTGTCAAGCACAGCAGGATAGCTAGAAATCATCCCAGGTATAGGAGGTGCCCCTGCAGAGTGTGGTCCCTGTGAAAGTGGTGGGGGATAACCAGCTGTGGCCATGGAAAATTGGGTTACAGAGCTACCCTGTTCCCAGCCTTTTATATCCAACCCCGGATTATAAACCCTCAGTTTTGCTTGCTATGGGCTGAACCAAGAGGAATACAATTTGTTCTCATTTTTTAAGGTTTTACACTGATTAGCCCATCCCACTTTTTTTTTCTATTCATACTTCCTGGATCTAATGCTTTGTTTTATTTTCAGGCTATATCTGTCCTGTACCCTGTGTTTATCCTCCTCTTATCCTAGAAGACTTCCTGTCCTCTGGCAGCTTACGTCATCCACTGGCTATTAGCTTTAACAATCCATTCTCAACAGTTTTTTTTTTTTGTGGGGATGGGTGGGTGAGGTGGGTGACTTGCTATTGTCAACATGGGCTAATTTCAATAAGTAAAATAAAAGGAGGTAACTTAGCTTTTGCTCAAGGTGTCAGGATACTGCAGTTTTGAGAAGTATGATTGTGAAAATCCTGAATGGAAAAAAAAATCCTGAATGGTTTATCCCGATAAGCCTGGCACATTCAGGCTTTTCTTTTTGTGTGTGGTTTCAAAGGCACTGACAATTTTTTTTCTCCACCTCTATGGCCCACTTCTAAGAGTGGAAAGTAAAGTAAATTTCTGGATCATTGGTGATTTGAGACAGTAAACGAATAGGCAAGATTGAGGTGGCTTCTAGGCTGGCTTTAATTGTTGGGAGCCCCATCTGGCTTCCGTGCTTCTGCATGAGTGTTTCAGGGAGCCCGTGCCAGACAATGAAAGGAAAAAAAAAAACAAAAAACGATTGTTGCCTATATTTATCTTTATTCTAGTGTTTCTGAAAGGAAATTAATGATTTACAGCCTAAAGGTTGGTTCAAAGGTAATAACTTCCTAGAATTCACCAAAGATAAAAGATTGTTCTAAAGATAAATGGCAATATAGTTTTCTCTGAATTGTCTGAACACCTTTGATTTCTAGAGTCCCTCGTCTCCTGTGTTAACGCACATTTAAGTTTACTTTTAGATACTTGTATTTCTGTGCTCTGATCCAGAGATCTTCTGAAGTCGATCTTGTTGGTTTAAAGATACTAAGACCAGAAGTCACAAAGGTTGTGTGCAGTGAAGTCATGTTCTTCCTTCCTTCCTTTCCCCCTCTCTCTGCCCCTGTTCCTGACCTCTGCAGATGTTGATGAATGTACGGAAAACAGATGTCACCCGGCAGCTACCTGTTCCAACACCCCTGGGTCGTTCTCTTGCCATTGCCAACCAGGGTATCATGGGGACGGGTTTCAGTGCACACCTGGTAAGTGTGGAGGGCCAGTTAGACATGGGTCTCCTGGCTCCTTCCCTACTCTCTCTGCCACTCCTTTTTGTTTTTTGAGGTGGGGTCTCACGCTAGTCCAGGCTGACCTGGAATTCACCATGTAGTCTCCGGCTGGCCTTGAACTCATGGTGATCCTCTCACTTCTGCCTCCCGAGTGATGGGATTAAAGCTGTGCACCTCCATGCCTGGCTTTCTCAGACACTCTTGACTGAGCCTGTTTCCAGGCTGTGGATGATCCTTCAGTTGTCTCCAGCTGCCTCCTATACTAGTTAGAACTGGACTTTTTTAGAGGACTGGAATAGACCCGTCACTCGTCTTACCAAGGAGCAGCTCTGGTTAATCACCACGGTGATCTGTTTGCATGAACTACTGAGGAGAAGCTTACTAAGCAGAGCCTCACGTACTAGCAAGCCAGTGGCGAGCACCCATGGCAATGGCTTTCAGGGATTTAGGCCAGCCCTGAGCAGTGTCACTGCCATTGGCCTAGGACTTCTCAAACTGAAACTCGCTCTCTGGGGATGGATGGAGTTTGACTTGTTCTCCTCAGAGTCTCTCTTGGGATGTTGGGCAGGTGCTGGAGGTGGTTCTTCATTTTTCCTCAGATAGTACTAGAGGCTGCTGAGGGCTGAGGAAGGACCACTGTACACTTACCTTCATCTAGGGATCTATGGGATGAACTGAGGAAATTAAGGACAATTTAGGTAGATTTATGGGATGAAATAAGGGGATTGGGAACAGTTTAGGTAGATAATGGCAGAACTAAAATAATCCAGAATTCTCAAATCCCACTGGCTGGCTCTTTCCCACATCATAGTGTCATTCTGTTATAGGGAAGACATTCTCAGCACTGGAGACTTTGATAGTGACTGCTCAGAGAAGGGCAATAAGAAGCACCTCTTATTTCTCTTTTGTGTTTCCCTCTGCCTGCTTCCCGAAGACTCTGTCCCAGGACTGAAGCTCTGTGAACACCAGCAGCGCTATGCCCAGGCCAAGCATGCCTACCCCGGGTCCCGGATCCACATCCCCCAGTGCGATGAGCAGGGCAACTTCCTGCCGCTGCAGTGCCATGGGAGCACTGGCTTCTGCTGGTGCGTGGACCCCGATGGCCAGGAAGTCCCAGGCACCCGGACTCCACCCGGCTCCACTCCACCTCACTGCGGACCACCCCCAGGTCAGCCACCCAAGAAAGGAACAAGCAGAAGTGTTAGTGATGGGGTAGATTACAACCTGGCCTAGAGGCCACCATCCTTTCTTAGCTTCTTGCCTCCAAATAACCCTTGGATAACACATACACACCCATGTGTGTGTTTACGTGACACAGACATGTGGATAGACAATGACATAGGGATCATACACTGAGCTCCAACAACTTAGATCCAGATGAGGCTAGGGCCTGAGAGAGCTAGAGGTCCTTGGCAGACTAGCGGTTTGTCTAAAAGCCTTTCTGTGTAACCTTCTCAGTCTGAAGGTTGTGTTAATGTCAATAGGAAAAAAAAATAAAGTGTGAACTTGTAAGTGAATTTAACAAATTTTGTGTCAACCAAATGGCCACATCTTTCGAGCCTAACCAAATGGTAACGGGCATCTTTCTTAGCCACCCTCATAAGAGGTACGGGAATCTATTCATAATGTCTAATGTTTGCTCATGTTCACTGTCATCTGAGTTTCCCTTCCCAGGGTTGGCGTACGGGCAGCCGGTGCTCACTGGTAGTCTCTACAACAGGCAGCTGGGGAAGCTTTCTGCTCCTTGCTGGGTTACTAAGAAATGGGCAGCTAATACTTCATTAGCCAAGTGATACCTATATCCAGGAGCTTTTACTGAGAATTCCAAAAGTACTAGCCTAGCTTTTTTTCTGTTTGTTTGTTTGCAAGGAGTGGGGGAGAGAGAGGAAATGGGCATGGCTGGGCCTCTTGCCACTGCAAACAAACTCCAAATGCATGCGCCACTTTGTGCATCTGGCTTTACATGAGTACTGGGGAATCAAACCCAGGCTGTTAGGCTTTGCTAGCTAGCACCTTTAACTGCTGAGCCATCTTTCAAACCCCTGATTTAGCTTTTAATGTATATAAGAAATAGAGCTGAAGAATTACCAACAGTTTAGTTGTTATGGCCAGAACTTTTGTGATTCTAATATTCATCCACATAAAATTTGATTGGAGCCACAGTGATCCTCAGCCCCTTTCTGCGCTTATTTTTAGGAAAAAAGTGTGCAAAGAAATCCTGTTTTCCTTGTGGCTCCTCTCTCAAGCCTAGATTCTGCCCCTGCTGAGATTTGGAAGTCAGATGGCTTGGGTGGTGCCTTAGAGGGACATCTCCGAATTCTATTTAATTTATAAAGACAAACATGTGTTAAGAATAATGATTTGGGCTGAGATGTTAATGACTAAAATAATCACACATTATATTGTGCAAAGTTTCTCATGGCCCAGATGTCTCCTCTGGTGCTTTTTCTGACTAGTCTCATCTGCATAATGGGGTCAGTTGGAGAGGGGCCCAAGCACACTCTGTGCCCAAAAGACTTCAAAATGTTTAAAGCCCTGCCAACCAGAAGCAGGAGAGAAATAAGTCCAGGGTTGGATGAAGTCATTTCACAGAGTAGGGAATGACTGGGATGTCCACCTGTGAGCACTTTGAGGCCCATTTCCTACAAGTTGGTATGTTCACACAGCACCCAAGACACCCAAATGTGGTGTTGTTGGATGGCCCCTTAAGCCAAGAGTGGCCCTTTGGAGTGGGCATGTTGGCAGAGTCCCACCACAGCCCACTGTAAAGTGGAAGTTGCATTCCTCTCCCACCCTGGAGCCACTCTCGGGTGAGCAGGTCAGAGCTCTGTCTTCTCAGAGAGCTTTGCTTCCCAGGACCACGAGCTATCCCACACTGAGGGCCAGCTGCTTCCCCCAAGCCTGCTGAGTCTTGCAGTGGGCTTGCTGGGTTAGAGACTTGGTTCACCTTTGCTAAGGAATAGTCTTGCTGCAGCCCTGCTGTGATGTCTCTGGAGAGCTTTGAGCAGAGCAGTGGCCTGGAATGCATGCACCATTTTGGCTGCCAGCTAAATGTCCACTGGCTCTGGGAGAGGGAGTCATAGAAAGTAGGAAGGAAATGATGGCCTTTGACCAGGATTTCACAGGGGTGGAAGTGGCATGGAGTCAAGATGTTCGAATCTTTTCGAAGGTAGAACTGAAAAGACTTTTTCCAACATATGATATGAGAAGAGAGTATGTGAGCAATGGAAGATGTGGGGTCTATTCATTGGTACTAAAAAGATGAGGAGAGGAGAGCGCTTGGGGCGAGCAGGAGCCCAGCTTTTGTTAGTTGAACACTGAGATTTCTGGTACACATCTACATGGTGGTAACAAGAACAGCCCGACTTCGAGTTGCAGAAATTAAGCCCCAATGCAAAACTGATTTCATTAACTGGCAGTGGAGTCCTTGCAGATCGAACCATGTGTTTGGAGCAGAGCTTCCACAGCCCTAGGGTAACAGTCTGGGAGGGGACTGTTCTACATCAGAAGCTCGTAGGACTTTAATCATGGTGTCAACCATGAGCTTAGGGACAGGAGATGAGTATGCTAGAGAAAACAGAAGGGACAGGATTGTGTCAGAAAGCTAGATCCTGCAGGAAAGGTTCAGTTTTGAGACAGTCCTAGGGGACAGAAAGCTAGTTGACTGCTTGAAATTGGGTTGCTCAAGAGTCAGTTTTAAGTTGCTTGTCACCACTTCTGCACTGTAATTAGTGTTTCCCTCAGTGGAACTTTCTAGTGATACTGAGGGCCACATGGCTGCATAGTCTAACTTCCAGTCCCACTTTCTTTTTATTTTAAAAAAATATTTTATTTATTCATATTCAAGGAGAGAGAGAGAGAGAAAGAGAGAGAGGGTGCGAGCGAGCGAGAGCGCACCAGGGCCACCACCTTGTGGGTCTGGCTCATGTGGGTCCTGGGGAATTGAACCGGAGGCCTTAGGCACTGGAGGCAAGTGCCTTAACCGCTGAGCCATCTCACCAGCCTCAGTCCCACTTTCTATAACACATACTGGTCAAGCCCAAGATGGCCATCTTTGCAGCAGACCCTAGAGCTTCAAGCAAGTAGAAAATAATCACCGGTTTTCAATGTCACACAGGCCACTGAGTCCCAATGAAAGTACACAAGCGCTCTGTCAGCAGAGGTGCCCTGGGCACAGGCCAAATGTTCATGTGGGTCTCTGCTGGCTTGAGTAAGATTGTCCCTTCTCCAGGATGAGCGAGTTCTGGAGCTCTTGCCTCATCCTGTTCTTTCATGATGTGGCCTGGCTTTGATGGCAGGTCTTCTTGGCCTGGGGAGTCAGGAGTGGTAGGATGACCTCTTCTCCATGTTCCCACAGAGAACTTCCCTGGCTCAGTGTCCAGGGGCTTGGCTGAGGCCTCATTACTGGACAGGAGGAGGAGGTGGAAGGCCAGGATGTGGGGATCTGGAGCTGTAGTGCCTAGGGCTGGTAATCCAAGGGTTTGTTTCCCCATCTGCTTAGAGCCTACCCAGAGGCCTCGGACTATCTGTGAGCGCTGGAGGGAGAGCCTGCTGGAGCACTATGGTGGCACACCCAGGGATGACCAGTATGTGCCCCAGTGTGATGACCTGGGCCACTTCATCCCCCTGCAGTGCCATGGGAAGAGCGACTTCTGCTGGTGTGTGGACAAAGATGGCAGAGAGCTGCAGGGCACACGCTCGCAGCCGGGCACCACCCCTGCATGTAAGCATACCTCACTGTTGGCAGGGTGGGCAATGGGGGAGCTGAGGGGTTACCAGGTCTGTGGAGAAAACAACGTGCTGAGTTGATGTATAGTCTGGTCCCCTCAAGGTCTCAGTTTGCATCTACTGTAGGCTTTGTCACTAGCAGTTTCTGTTGCTAGAACAGCTGGAGCTTAGTGCCACATCCATCTCCTCAGCTCTGAGTGAAAGGGGCTGGAATCACCCTGGGGCCCCTTTAAAAACAACAAAACCCCTGGCTTTGTTCTCAGGAAGTGTTTTGTTGTCTTCTTCCCTGGTAATTGGCAGGGATTTACATAATTGATCTTTGGAAAAAACCCTTAGAAATCAGAATTTCCTTTGAAGAACATCTGGAACACATCTGTCCAGTGAAAACCAGGTTGATAGTTTGGAGGTTCTCATGTATGTGAAAGTAACTTCTCCTTTCCTCTGGCCGCTGGCTCCTTTTTCTCCCCTCCCCCACTTTTTTTTTCCCCATGGACAGGTATACCCACAGTTGCTCCACCCACGGTTCGGCCCACACCCCGGCCTGATGTGACCCCTCCATCTGTGGGCACCTTCCTGCTCTATGCCCAGGGCCAGCAGATTGGCCACTTGCCCCTTAATGGCACCAGGCTTCAGAAGGACGCTGCCAAGACCCTGCTGTCACTGCATGTAAAGTAGACTTCTCCTGGGGTTGAGGATGGATGCATGTGAGGGGTAGGACTGCTTTGGTATGAGGTGACAGGTATAGAGGGGTAGTGCCTGTGGCTTTCCATAGGCCCTCTTTGCATCACGCCACAGGACAAGGGACTGCCATTTGGGAAACTTGAAGTGCTTCTGGGCTCGTGTTGCTGGCAGTCATGTCTCACTGGCCCCAGGCCCTCGTCTGTGGTTTCATGGTGTTTCAGATCTGTGCCAAGAGAAATTTCAGAGTTGTCAGGACAGGGAGGCTATGTACAGGCAAAGCTAGGGAAAACTGAGAGGTTCTTTCTCCCTTCCCTCCCTCCCTCCTTCCCTCCCTCACTCCCTCCGTTTTCCTTCTTCTGAGGTAGGGTTTTGCTCTAGCCCAGGGTGACCTAGAATTCACTATGTAGTCTCAGGTGCCTTTGAACTCATGGAGATCCTACTTCTGCCTCCCAGGTGCTGGGATTAAAGACATGTGCCACCACAACGGGCTGAGAGGTTCTTTCTTAATTCAAGCTTATGGGGTTCTTCTGTCTACATCAAAGACATTCTGGAAGTCAAAAAGACAGGAGATGGTAGCCACAATGTGGTTTCTGTGGTCAGTTGAGAACCCCAAGTAGAAATCCGCTAAGGACTGCTCTATCTGCCCCTTCCTTCCCATTTTGCTTATGTCACTTTGACTTCTCGCTTTCCTTATCTGCGGACTCCCCAAAATGAAGACATGGAGGAGTGCTGCTGGGAAGGAGGTGGTGCTTCCTGATTCCTGAGTAGAAGGAGGAATTACCTCTCTAAAGTGGGGAGAAGGGGCTCCCTATAGTCATTGACACCTATGAGGGAACCCGTCTGACATTTCTTCACACTCAGGATACTTGCTCATCCATGAGGAAGAGTAGAGCAGTGTTTATGCTTATATTTACTTCTGTCAGTGAACTACATTTGGTTTCCAGAAAAGCTTAAAAGGAACCAGTGTTCAGAAAAAGAGATGAGGCCTTTTTCCTTCTTTTAAAGACTCAAGTCTTCTTGTTGCTGCTGTTGCTGTTGTTCCCAGCAAATTCTAGCTCGCTGTTTGTAGAAGCTTCCTCCTGCTAACCGTCTTTCTTGTAGCCACATTGCATTCTGAGCGTGTCTCTAACAGGCATGGTGATGATGGCTGTGGTGGAACATGGAACATGAACCATAAGAATACTGTTGGGGAATATACTTAAACTGGGACTGTTTTGCCAAGAAACTTGGTTTATGAATCCCATGATTTCCTGGATTTATTGAAGCCCTTATGAATGTGTACTTAGAAAGATGGGCTTTTAATTTTGATTTTCAAGTAAAATATTTGTTGACCTGAGGTTCCCCACCTAAATGGCCAGCTCTTCTGCAGGAACCAGATTCTGCTTGGTCCAGTCTCTTTTGGCACAAGTTGTGCTAAGCCCCAAGAGGCTTTGTTAGGCAAGGCGAGAACTGGTGTGACCTCCAGGACAGCCAACCAGCTGGCCTCTAGATGTTGGCTTTGCACATCTGCTGGGTTGGGAATGGAATGAATCAAGTCCTGTGTGGAGTTGAGGCAAAAATAAAATCACAGATTTGGCATTTTGGGGGTAGGGGATGGAAGACTCTCATTTAGCAATAAGGAAGGGGGGGAGAGACCCCCCTAGCCAAAGGTCAGATAACCACAGTTCCTTATCTATCAAATTACATACATTTATTTATAGAAGACTTGCTTTGTATTAAGAGGTATGAGTAATTGCACCTCAGATCAGGGAGACTGTCAGCCTGTTCACCTAGGAGGGAGTAATTTTGTTGGCCTATGTTGGGAAACTATTTAGAAAAGCTCTTTTAAAAAGTGTCAATGGCATTTAAAAGCATCCAGGGTTTGCCCTTCTAAATATTAGGACTTACTTTGCTGAGTCTGAAGGATCTGGTTGTTCCCATGAAGTTACCATTTTCCCTACCAGTGATAATAGCTCTTGAGGGGCTCAATACATAGTAACACTGATTAGGACACTTTATTAGCATTAATGGCATTAAATTTTATAGACTCTACATGGAGATGTGGAAACGAAGGCACAGAAGTTAATGTAGTCAGTAAGGGGGGAGGGAGGTCTTTAACCACTGCACCCCACTGCCTGCACGGTTACAGTGCTGCAGTGAGGAAGCCTGCAAACGCATTGGACAGGAAGGTGGAGATTCAGAGACTCCTAATTCTTCTGATTGCATGACTGAAGGGCTCCATTGTTGTGGGCATTGACTATGACTGCCGGGAAAGGATGGTGTACTGGACAGATGTTGCTGGTCGGACCATCAGCCGTGCCAGCTTGGAAGCAGGAGCAGAGCCCGAGAGCATCATTAACTCAGGTCAGCAGCTGCCCTCCACAGACACTGTGTTTCATTTCATTTATTGTCATTTGCCTGGTTTGTGATGTTTTCCCCTAACAGGAGATTCAGTTTTGTGCACAACACTTTAAGCTGTGTATGTGTAGCAGGTACTTTCTTGTTACTGAGACAAAACACTCGACCTGAAAGGAAAGGTTTATTTCTGGCTTGGAGTGTTGAGAGGAACTTTCATCCTGGTGGGGAAGCATAGCATGAACAGAAAGCTGGACGTCACATCTTGTCACAGCAGCAGGGAAGATGTAGAGTGAGCTTTGACTGTCCATTGAGGCTGGACTACTAAGCCTTAAGGTCCATGGTCTCTCTGTAAACAAACCCATTCACAAGAGATGACTCTTAGGATGAGATGAGCCAGTCTCAAATGAAATGGCTCAGTAAGAGCTCTGTGTGTAGTGATAGTTTATGCTGGCTGCCTGCACACAACATAACATCTATTAGTATAGAAGCCAGAGCTGGGCTCTGCTAGCCTGGGTCTGGAAACTTGAAGACTCATGCTTTTGGTACTGTAAGCTCTTTAAACGTCGTTGTTGTCTCTGCCTTTACTTTGTGGCCTGCCTTTACTTTACTTCCAGCTCTGATAAGCCCGGAAGGACTTGCCATCGACCACTTCCGCAGAACCATGTACTGGACAGACAGCGGCCTGGATAAGATAGAGAGGGCCAACCTGGATGGCTCCGAGCGCAAGGTCCTCTTCCATACGGATCTGGTGAATCCCCGCGCCATCGCCGTGGATCCCATCCGAGGGTCAGCTGGCTTTCCTAGTTCTCCCCTGTTACCTGTAAATCTGATTTGGAACCTCTGGATTTTATAGATGAATTTGGGGGAGCGCTGGACAAGAGTCTAAGCTTAAATGAACTAACTTACCAAATACTTTTTTGAGGACCTGCTAGGTGCCGGGTGTTCTTGCAGGCAAAGACATGGCCTGTTCATTCAAGGAGCTTACATTCTATTCAACAGGGATGAAATGGCAAGCAAGCGAGGGTGAGGCTGTGATATGTTACGTAGAGAATCAGATGGTCTTCAACCCTGGGGACCTCAGAAGATGGCCCGTGCACAGGCAGTGCCTTCCACAGTGGCATCTTTAGAAACCAGCTTTAAGCACAGCAGGGTTTCCCTCCACCATGGATTCTGAGTAACCAAAGCTCACTCACTGAGCATTTAATTTCTCTGGCCTTGTTTGTTCATGTGGTGAAAATCACCCTCACTGTCACCGTTGCTAAGGCCATCAGCTAGGGCACACAGGACTCCATCAGTGGGATCATCTCTCCAGCCCTGCTAATGGACTTTAGATATAAGACATTTAACTCATCTTCCACAGCTTCTCAAAGGCTGTTATTGACTCTTCAGGGCTATTGTTGGCTTTCTATGCACTTGACTCTGTGTTTCGTTAAGCACATCTATGCATAATTAATGCTAAATATTGTTTATATGAGCTTGTAGACTTGCTGTTTGCAGTACTTGGGTCATTCTGACGAAGGGGACAGGTCATTAATGACAAGGCAGTGGATTACATGCTCTGCCCTCTGGCTGCTTCTGACTCAGTACCAAGTGGAAATTTGTGATCTTCTCCCTCTTGTTGGGGTGCTTGGTAGTTTGCCAACTCAATGCATCTATACTTTATGAAACAGTTAACCCTGTGTCCTTATTTCTAATTAGATAGTTTTATAGCTAGTATCTGGTAAGTGAATATTTTGCATACTTAACAAAGTTATCTCAAGGTGCTCTGTTTCTGCAGACACGGTATAGGAGACTGTCTCTCCTTCAGCAAGTGCCACACAGTATTTTTCTGAAGATTTCCTTTAAATCTCTGACCTAAGTCTCTATGGATGCCATAGTTTTTATTGATAAGCCCTTCTAACTAACAATTGCATTTCTTTGATTGTAGGCCCAAGAGCCAATTCAAGATTTCAATAAGTTAAGGGTGTATCTTAAAGCAAGGATTTTGATAATTTTGACAGTAATGATTTCTCTCGCATAGTTGCAGCTGTCAGAAACCCTTGCAACACGGGCAAAAGTACAATATGGCTGTGTATTAATTATAACAACTTAATGTTGCATAACATGGCCCAAAACAATGGTTGCTTAAGACACCAGACATTTGGTACATCAATGTCTGTGAGTCACGGGGTGAGGCTTAACTGAGCTTTGTGGCAGTCGCTAAAACAGCTGCCCCCCAGGTCCTGGGCCACACTGCAGGGGCTTTAGGGTCTGAGGGCAGGTCTCTTTCCATGACTCATGTGGACTCTTGCTGGCTGTTGGGTACATGGATCTCTTTGAAGGGTAGCTTAAATCATAGCATCTAGTTTCCTTCCTGGGGCAAGAAAGGGTAACCATGACAGGAGCTGGCATTTTGAAAATTTTATTGGAAGCAATATTCTATGACTTTGACATGCTCTGTTCACTAGAAGCAAGACAAGTCTAGTCCAGACTCTGGGGGATTAAGGTTGTGAATATGAGATGCAAATCAACAGTGGCCAAGTAGGCTGCTGCCTATCCCAAGCTGCACGGCCACCTTTTTGGTGTTGTGTGTGTTGCTGGGGATTGAATCCAGGAGCTTGTATGTGCTAGGGAAGAGCTCTGCCAGCACACCGCTTCTTCAGTCTCTGCAGAGCTCTTCTTTTACAATCTTTATACATTTATTCACAGCAACTTGTACTGGACAGACTGGAATAGAGAAGCTCCTAAAATTGAAACATCTTCTTTAGATGGGGAAAACAGAAGAATTCTGGTCAATAAAGATATTGGATTACCCAATGGGTTAACCTTTGACCCCTTCTCCAAACTTCTCTGCTGGGCCGATGCAGGTAATCCTAATGAAATGCAGAAAGAGAATTCTTTATTGCATTGCTGTGAGCACTATGGCAGAATTTACTACAAAACCCAATCAGACCCATCTTGAGGTTTAACTTTGTATCAATATAGGATATAACCTGCTCTGTAAATTTTTAGAGATCACTTTGTAATGATTAGGATTTTCTGGGGTTTGTGGAGAAGACTGAATTAGGCAATACATTTGTATTGCTCTCTGATCCCAACATGAGCACTTGGTAGACTTTTTTGAAGTTTAAAGACATATTAGCCACTTTTGAGTTGACAGGATGGAGGTTGTTGCAGTTAGCTTTTTGTTGCTGGCAGAAAGCATCTAAGCAAAAGCAGCTTGTGGAGGAAAGAGGAAACTCCATAATGGCAGGAAAACCAATAGCATGAGCAGAGGCTGGACATCACCTCCGCCACAGCAGGTGGCAAACAGTGGCAGGAAGATGTGCCAAACACTGGCAAGGGGAAGCTGGCTGTAGCACCCATGAGCCCGCCCCCAACAACACACCTCTTGTTAAACAAGGTTCCAATTCCAAAACTGCCATCAGCTGGGGACCACACATTCAGAACACAAGTTTATGGGGGACACCTGATTCAAATCACCGCAGATTATTCTATCCTTTAAGTCAATATTGTCATCTATCTGAAAACGTGTTGCTTAATAGATCATGCTGAGGACACTCTTTGAAAAGTGATGTGGCAGGATGGCTTCCTTTCAGGAATAATTGGGTTAATACCCAGGTTCATCTATTTGCTATGTGCTTTTCATTATTACAGTGACTACAACCCACTATGAATCTAGTTTCACTCAAGAATATTAGATTGTTCTTGAATTTATCTAATATGTGAACTATAGTGCAGATGGGTAGTTTTTCCAACCCAGTTACCCAGTGCATAACATTTTTAAGTATATGAAATTTAAATTTATCAGATATGTGAAATTTGAAAATTCTTGAACTCTAGCTTTTTCAAAATTGTATCATGCTCCCTTTACACTAGAAAGCATTACCATTTTCACTGCTTTTCTTTTTCTACCTAGAACATAGAACCATTGAAAATATTTAAGAGGTTTTGGCCAAGATTGCCATGGCTGTTATTCACTGCTTTACAAACAGCATGTAGCTGTACTGATACTGTGTTTGCAAAGTATAAGCCAAGACTGGAAGTTATGAAGATGCCTCTGTTGCCCCAGATTTGAACACTTTCTTCCATAAGGGGATCTAAGTTTGATTCTCTTGTTAAAAAGCGAGACTGCTACCGAACCAACTGGAAACCTGTAATAAAACAGGGCACTGCATAGTTGCTAACAAGTATTGGATGTGATGAGAAGAAAATGTTCTGGTCCTGATTCTACCAGTCCCTATTCCCCTGAGAAGGAATTTGCCAATATGATTTTTAGCAAAGCAGTTTTTACCTCCCCCCCCATGGCATGAAGGAATCTCATTTTCCCCTTGGATGTTTTCAAAAGGAACCAAAAAACTGGAGTGTACACTACCTGACGGAAGTGGACGGCGTGTCATCCAAAATCACCTCAACTACCCCTTCAGCATCGTCAGCTATGCAGATCACTTCTACCACACGGACTGGCGGAGGTGAGCCCTGCACACTGACCCTGCTGGAAAGCGGAAGGTTCTGGGCAGCACTGAAGTCCCTAAGTGCTCTCTCTGCTAGACTTCTGTTGCATGAGGACCCCAGTTACATTCCAAGTACCCACGTAAGAATGCCAGTGGCACATGCCTGGAACTCCAGCACTAGGGAGGCAGAGACCCAAAGATCTCTAGGGCTTTGTGGCCAGCCAGTCTAGT
>PVHP010017731.1:0-34113 GCA_004024765.1 Zapus hudsonius | reverse complement strand
CACGGCTCTCACAATCTTTCCGCCCCCTCTTCCGCTCAGTTCCCTGAGTCGTGGTGGGTGAGTAATAAGGCTGCTTTAATGTTGCGAGCTTAGAGGTCCTTGTGTCGAAAATCCTTGGTTCCTGTCTCAATGGCCTATCCTGTGTTGATTGAATGACTGTGGTTATAGGTCCCTTGTTCATCATTCATTGTCTGCTGATTCCTTCCTTCCTTCCTTCCTTCCTTCCTTTCTTTCTTTCTTTCTTTCTTTCTTTCTTTCTTTCTTTCTTTCTTTCTTTCTTTCTTTCTTTCTTTCTTTTTCCCTCCTCTATCATTCATGACAACATGCTGATGGCTCCATATTGTTCAGGTAAAAAGGTCAAGAAACTTTATGTCCAGAAGGCATCATTCCACAGCCCATCTCCCCATCCTCTGGCTCTTACCTTCTTTCCTCTCCCTAGGCAGCAAGGTTCCCTGAGCCTTGTGGCATGTGATAGACATGTCTTATTTAGTGCTGAGCTCTCAACAGTCACTTATTTCTAAGCATTTAAAAGTGTTTTAAATCATCTTAGTGGTTAATGAAAACTGCAGAAAGAAGCTTCTCTGACCAAAGGCGAGAACAGCAGTCATCTATGGGCATAACTATCAACATCTAGGGAGTAAGTTGATGTCTCCACACTTCCTAGTCAAACAAAACACTCCTAGAAATTAACTGAGGATCAGGTATGGCGTTATAATCTTCCACTCCAAGGAGCAATGATGGAGGGGTAGCCATCAAAAGCCTCTCTGATTCTAACTTCTCTGATTAAACCACTTAACAGTCTACAGTGGCATTACAAAGTTTGGGAAAGGGAATGTTGTATGACCTTGAACTTCATATTTCTTATCCCCTACAAAACAGAGAGAGAGAGAGAGAGAGAGAGAGAGAGAGAGAGAGAGAGAGAGAGAGAGAGAGAGAGAGAGAGAGAATTGTCGAATTGGCTATAAAAGCTAAAACAGAGGCAGACACAGACAGAATCTCTACTCCCAGCTAATGACGAAAATAATTCAGGGAAGTGAATTATCACTGTTGGCCATTGATTGAATAGACCAGACTACAAAGTGTTCTTTTTATCCTAACCACTTAGATAAATTGGAATAATCAAGGGTTAATTTTAACTGTTGAAAACAAGCTTTTAACCCAAGTAAAACATACATCTATAGAAAGTAAATATTTTATATAGTTTCTCCTTTAAAAATATAGCTTTGTCATGTTTCCAATGCCCTTAATAATTTGTACTACAAATGCCACAGTTCTTTTGAAAGAGTAACTGGGGAGTTACTAAAACATTATATATCCTTTTCTTGGCAAAACACCAGGCTAGTTGTTTAATCAATACAAGGTTTTTCTTAAACCACAGCTTCTCAGATTTTATTATGCATCAGAAAATCCCTGTAGGGCTTGCACAAATGCAGGGTATTAGACCCTACATCCAGAATTCCTGATTCAGTGGGTATGGGGTAAAAAAGCCTGAGAACCTGTATCCTTAGCAAGTTCCCCAGTGGTGCTGATGCTGGCGGGAAAAGGGCACAATGGGAGCACCAGTGATGCTGATGATAACAGACAGGGACCACACTGTAGGGACCAGTGCTTATAGCTGCTGATTTATACATGCTCTTTAAAGAGCAATGAAAGCTTAGAACCAAAGAAACATGGTAAGTAACTCTCCTCAGGGACATGCCCAAGACAATCCATGAGGATATCTATATCATCTATATCATCTATATCTATATCTATCTATACCTATATCTATATTTTAACTATATCTCTGTCTCTATCTCTATCTATATATCTATATCTACATCTAATCTATATCTATATGTATCTGTATATGTATCTGTATATGTACATATATAGATGATATAGATAGATATAAATATAGATATAGATGATATAGGTAGATATAGATATAGATATAGATGATATAGGTAGATATAGATATAGATGATATAGATATAGATATAGATTCCTCAATTACTTTTTCCCTTCTAGCAAACAGTATCAGCCAGGTAACAAGCCTTTATGACTACTAGCATTTGAGTTTTCTGCACCAGAAGTGAGAGTCTTTCCTAATTCTCATCAGAAGGGCTGTGATCTACTTAGCGTGTGTCTCTAGATACCCTGGATCTGTATCCCTCTCAAGGTCAGGAGAGTTGCCTCTGTGGAGGCTGAAAGCCATGGCTACATGTCTCTACCAAGGTTGTCTATCTCATCCAGAAGGAAGTCCATGTCCTCCCGGCTCACTTGGGGGCTGATCACCACCTGTCGGAAAAAATTGACTTTCCCTCGGTGGGGCTGGTAACCCAGCATGAGACTTCCTTTCTTCATCATCCTCTCCTTAATCGCTGGGGCCACCTACAAGGGGGAGAGAGAGTAGAAATGAAACAGGACACTGGAGAAATTCAAATGAATTTTTGTCTATTTATTTGGTGTGTGTGTGCTAGTGCACATACAGCAGACGTATATGTAGAGACCCGAGGTTCGATCTTTTCCGCTATTGCTTCTCCACCTTATTTATATGAGACAGGGTCTCTCACCAAACCCAGATCCCATCAATTCAACTAGGCTGGCTGCCCACTAAGCCCCAGGGATCTGGAATTCCAAGCACATGCAACTACACCTGGCTTTTTTACGTAGGTTCTGTGAATCCAAGTCAGGAACTTAAGCTTGCATGGCAAGTGCCCTTACTCACTGGGTATGGGAATGGAGACACTTTCTAAGTCAAAACTTCTCAGTGGCTCTCTGGGATTATAAAGAAACAATTAGGGCTGGAGAGATTGCTTAATGATTAAGATGTTTGCCTGAAAAGCAGAAGGACCCAAGTTCAATTCCTCAGTAACCACATAAAGCCAAATTCATAGGGTGGCACATGCGTCTGGAGTTCGTTTGCAGTGGCTGGAGGCCCTGGTGTGCTCACTATAGCGCTCAAATAAATAAATAAGTAAGAAATAACTAAATGACCCTGTGACTCAGAGAAAGAGCTAAGCAAGGGTTTGATAGAACGGTGGGCATTTCAGCATCTCCATGGTCTATGAGACAGAGGTAGTTACTACGAGGCAAACATGGACAGCATCCTTAATCTATAAGTAGTTCATGAGCCAGAAAGTCATAAAGAACCCCATAGGCTGATGCCCACTGAAACATTAGGAATAATTATTGTGAACAAATATTTTGCCAGTTTTTTAAATTAATATCTTTATTATGGCCACTTCTTCACTATCCACAATGTTCATTTATGTCTTATTCTCCATAAATCCAAATTAAAACTTATTTAAAAGGAGCCAAGTACTTGCCATATCTGAGACCAAGAACGTTCTCATTATCATCCTTGTACTTAAAAAAAAATCAACCATTACTTTTAAATTTATAAGGCTACAGACATAATTCAGTGCTGGGCAATTTGGATGTTCTCTTTTACTGATCACAGTGAAGACACAATCCTAATCTATCAGGAGAGAATACTCGCGGGGGATAAAGAATATGCATGAAGCTAAAGGCAAGTATGAGGGCGTCATGCTTAAGAGGTACATGCATGGTGGAGAGCAATTTGGCAGGAAGGAGATTGCTTTCCGTCTCTCAATTATTTTACTGCTGGGTTTCCTTCTCAAATTGTAAATCAAATTCTTTTCTTGTGCCTCGGTGCACCTGTCCTTGAATGTTAAGTGGAGGGAAATTCTGACATTTCTATTTGCTTCCACAGAGACTTCGTCTATACATTTCTGTTTTCCTCTCCTTAAATTATGTCCCGGTGATGATTCAGTCATTTCTGAGGAATTTTGTTGTCACACTGATGTAACACATGAGAGAATTTGATATTTAAAAGTTTCTGAAAGAAATAAAATAAAATGGTTCTGTCCAGACAAATACAGCCATTGGATAAGCTACTGACCTGGCAACCACAGAGCTTTATTCTCTTTCTCTCTCTCTCTCTCTCTCTCTCTCTCTCTCTCTCTCTCTCTCTCTCTCTCTCTCTCTCTCTCTCTCTCTCCTTCAACTTCCAAACTTCCATAAATATGGGCAATTTACCATGCTCCTATCTCCCTCTTACCACTTGCTTTTTTCCCCTCCCAAGTGCCTCTTACACTGAATTTCTTTTTTCCAACTAGGCTATCTAGAATGATGTCATCATTATTCATCAGCCATTGTCAGGTAATGAATACCATGGCCCCTTTGTGTCTGGAAGATAGTATTATAAGCAGTAACACCCTCCTTCCTTTGGCTCTCACATTCTATCTTCCACAATGGTCCCTGAGTCTTAGAGGGGATGATAGCTAGCGATGTCTCAGTGTTGAACACTCCACTGTCACTTCTCAGAACTTTGATGAGTTTTGAGTTACCCCAAAGGATAAAATGGCCTTTTGAAAAATGTGTTCATGGTACTCTAACATGAATGTATATTTCTCATCTGGGCTTGGTGGTGGACACCTGAAATCCCAGCATTCAGTGTGATAAGAAGATCAGGTGATCAAGGTTATCTTCCAGCTGGGAGAACAGCCTGAGGTGTATAAGACATTTTCTCAACATATATAGTTTGAGAAGAAATACAATGAGCATCACCCAGCTGATGGAGTGCCTCCATGTACCCCACTCCTTCTGAGTGTCACCAGGCTGATGGAGTACCTCCATGTACCCTGCTCCGTCTGAGAAGAGTGCAATTAACACCCCAGCAGGTAAGGCACCAAGGAGTGTCCCTTCATCTGTGTGGAGAGTGTTCACTCTGAGGAAAGCTAATGGAGAGACCAGCTGTCCCATCAGGTTCTACCAGGTTCCAGGGTCCCATTCTGCAGTTCTGCAGACACAGATATTTAGACAAGAGAAGAATTGTATGATTTGTCCATTTGTATGATTTGTTCCTTTAGTGGTGTCTCCATCACTTCAGCATTATAGGTTACCCTTTCAAGAGTCAGGGAATTAAAGTCATCAGAGCACCCATGAAGTGACCCACAGTCTGAAAGATGATCTATAGTTATTTCCTTCCTAACTTCCCATGAAACAGAAAGAAATGATTATTGTCCAGTGGAAAGCTCGGATTGCATTTCTTGCTGCTGCGGAAAGAGTACAGGGTATGCCTCCAACAGGAGCTTGTGAAAGCCTAAATGAATAGTTTATATATAATGTAATTATATATCTGGGTATCTTCTGACTGTAAGTAGTAACTATATTTTCCTTTACGCATGGAACTTGAAACATAGATGTGAAACAGGTTTTGAATTCAGGTGTGTGTGTGTATGTGTGTGTGTGTGTGTGTATTTTAGTTTACAAACTTTATGTGACCTGTGACCTAAGGAAGGCTAATGGTAAATGAACAGTTGTTGAGAAAACATTTCCTTATGGTCTAAATAGACTTTAGCACAAAACAGCAAAATGATATTTTTCTAGGCCACACACACACACACATATATATACATATATATATATATATATCTTTACTTTTTTGCCTGAGTGTAGTAGGTATGACATGGAATATATGTGTGGTGCATGCATGTGTGTGCAGATGCAATACCCTGCACATGCATGCACACAGAGGCCAGAGAAGAACGCCGGGTGTCCTCTCCACTGCTCATCCACGTGTTTTCCTCAAGACAGAGTCTCTTACTGATTCTGATGCTTGGTGGTTTTGTGAACCCCAGCTGTCCTCCAGGCTCTACTTCCTGCAGGGTTGGGGTCACAGATGTGCATGGCCATGTCCACCTATTTATGTTAAACTCAGTGATCTCAGGTCTCCTGCAGCCCTCATGCTTGCATAGGAAGTACTCATAACCAATGTGCTATCTATCATTCTAGCCATAGATTTGCTTTTTTTTACTTTTTAAAGCTCATAGATTTGCTTTTTTTATTTTTTAAAGCTTTTATTTATTTATCAGCAGAGAAAGAAAGAGAGTAAGAGGCACACAGAGAGTGATCATGGGTATAACACCATGGCCTCTTGATACTGCAGATGAACTCCAGGCACATGTGCCACTTTGTGCATCTGACTTTACATGGGTACTGGGGAATCGAGCCCTGGCTGTCAGGCTTGGTAAGCAAGCACCTTTAACCTCTCAGCCATCTTCCCAGCCCAGCTTTACATTTTTAAATGTAAGAATTAGAATGCTTCACTTGAAATAAATCATTTTTGAGCCTAAAACACTGAATGCTTTCTTTTCTGTTTCCAAAGATGTCTAAGTAAATTGTTGCTTGCCCAAAATGATAAATCTCGTATGAAAGACACTCGCCCTGTGGCCGCTTGCTTTTGTCCACAGTCCTGAGACGAAGGACTTTTGGCTATGCTTGAAGAGTCATGCAGTTCCCTTCCCACCTAGGAAGAGACCAGCACTTTCCAGAACAAGCACTTTGACATAGCTACGTTTCTTCAACATTTGAACATTCCAATGATGGAAATGGTACCTGCTTCATTCATGGCCAAGAATCACCAACAATCTCTCTATTTTGCTGTTTTTCCCCCTTCCTGATATAGTCTTCAGTAAAATGAGCCTATTTCTTGTTCCTCTTGTGACTGTCAGACCTCTCTGCAGAGGCAGCCCCCTCCCCTTGAGTGGGAGGTATCTAGCTAGTTAGAGCTACAACCTAGGGGCTGATTGGTCAAATATGAACCAATCATCTGTCTCTCTGACTCACCTGGGAAAAACTTAAATTCATTTCCCCAGAGAAAGCCATTCTCTTACCCCACTGGCAATGGAGTAAAGAGACTGCTGATCCAGGCCTCAGAAAGGTAAGGCCTTCCCCCACACCCCAGCTAATGGCTGGGGTGGGGGCAGGTTCTAGACCTTTTCCCTCATAAACCTCTCCTTCTCATAATAGGAACTTTCTGTTATCTTTTCTTCAGCTGCTTATTTAGCTGGACACTATAAGTTTGATTAAAATCTCTGACACGTGTTTTCCCCACACTGGTGGCTAGAGAACTCTGTAACTTCCCACATGGTGACTGGGAGACTTCTCCATCCAATTCCCCTTTTCCTAAATTTAAAATTAGAATAAATATGTGTAATTAAAATTCATTTCTGTCCCTGTGTATAAATTCTTTTTGCATCAGAGGACACAAACTCGGAGGAGGAAAGGGGGGGGGGTTCCAAAACTCTCTCTCTCTCTGTCGCTTATGATATTATCAATATCCCGTATCACTCTCATCAACACATTCAACACCTTTTCCTCTGGGAATAGAGATAGGTAAGATCATGGTCTTGTCGATGACCATCTAAGCAGTGAGAGAAGAGGCAGATTATCCCACAGCTCTGTTCAGAGAGGCTCCGTGTTGTCATCTGACCCTCTGTGAGGATTCTTTGTCAATGCAGAACTGAGAACACTTTCCACCCAAGCTTCAAATCAGATAAAATGATTGAAGAGGTGTTTCCTCTTCCTTTTCTTAGTAGGTATTTTTGTTTTATTTATTTATTTATTTATTTATTTATTTATTTATTTATTTATTTATTTATTTATTTATTTATTTATTTTTGTGTGTGTGTGTGTGTGTGGTGCACCTATAAAGTGTCCTTGGAACTACTTGCTTACAGCAGGGGTTGCTAGTGGAGTGTCCCATTCCATTGCTCTTCTGTTTGATCTTAATTCAAGCCAGTCTCCCTTTTAGTGATTCCAGAACTTTCTTGGGGGTTCCAATTCTCAGCTCTCTGTTCTGCTAAGGGGCTGGGGTTACAGGCATGTGTGTGGTTATGCCCAGATGTTTTATTTGGAATCTTGTGATTTGAACTCTTGGGGATCTAAGGCCCTCATGCTTGTGCAGAAAGTGCACTTAGCTGCTGAGCCATCTCTCCAGCCCATGAGGAGATATATTTTAGAGAAGGAGATATGGTTCAGTAGGTAAAGTGTTTCCAGTATAAGCAGGAGCTCCGGAGTCCAGAGCTCCAGCACACACATAAAAGCCAGGTAGAGGGGTGTGTGCCTTTCCCAGTGCTGGGTGCCTAGGGCTTCCTGGATAGCCAGTCTAATCTAACCAATGAGCTCCAGGCTCAGCGAGAGGCTGTCTCAAAAAATAAAGTGGAGAGTGACTGAGGAAGATGACAGTGTCTGGCACACACACACACACAATACACACACAATACACACATGCATACACACATATACACACATCACTTACATGTGTGCACACACACTTAGAAATACACATACATCTGCATCTAGAAGATTTAGAAATTAAATTGCGTACCTCATGTAAGCCACGACTACAATAATCTCCTGTTCAAGTCACAAGTTTTCTACCAAAATTAATAAAATACACCTTTTTCAATCCTGTAAGAAGCAGTGACTGACTGTCTTGGCAGTGGCTTGGAGGGGAACTACAGCACTGAAATTTATAGTGGTCAGGCATGACCTTCTATGTTGTTCTAGTTATTAGAATACATAAGCATTTTTTAAAATATTTTATTTATTTATTTTCAAGCAGAGATACAGAGAGAGAGAGAGAGAGAGAGAGAGAGAGAGAGAGAGAGAGAGCATGCACCGGGGCCACCACCTCGTGGGTCTGGCTTATGTGGGTCCTGGGGAATTGAACTCAGGGCCTTAGGCACTGGAGGCAAGTGCCTTAACCTCTGAGCCATCTCTCCAGCCCCATAAGCATTTTTGTGTGTGCATGTGTATGACATGTGCATGTGTGTGTTCATTGTATGCATGTGCAATGTCTTGTGTGTGTGGAGGTCAGGGAACAACTTTGGGTGTTGGCCCTCCTCTTCCATCTTGTTGGAAACAGGGTTTCTTTGGTGTTCTCTGCTGTCTGTCAGGATGGTTGGCCTGTGAGCTGCCAGGAATTCTCCTGTCTCTGCCTCCAACCTCACCCTAGGAGCACAGAGTTTACAGATACTCCCTACCGCACCCAACTTTATGTGGGTTCTGGGATCCAAACTCAGGTCTTCAGGCTCACTCAGCAAGTGCTGTACCCACACTGAGCCATCTCCCCAACCCCAGAAATCATTTACAAGTGAACCTGGGTGCATTAAAAAGCACGTAAAGTCCAAGAGGTTGTCTCCAGATCTGCGAAATCACTTTGTACATTGGTATGTATGTATGCATTCATGTATATAAATGTGTATGTGTATATATATTCATTTTACATTAAGTATAGGTAATAATGGGCTTCATTATGGCAGCTTCATACCTGTATATAATGCCTTATGATATTATGTACCCCATGACCAACCCTCTCTTAACCCTTATGCATTCTGGCGATTATCCTTCCTCTTCCCAATTAGTCCCCATTATATATATCATGTCATTTTGGGGGTGGGTGAACCAATAAGTTTTAATTAGGGTGGCCCATAGGAGCATGGGTGAAGGATTATTTATAGGATCACGGGCACCTTATCAGTGGCTAGACCACTGAAGAAAATGTCTCTCTACCCTCCCGAGCTGTTTGTATTTTTATTAAAGGAAGGCTGAGGTGTTTACCACATGTACACGAAGATGTATATCACCTGGACCTAGATCCCAATCAGAGTAGCTGAACTTGGATTTTATTGAGGTACTCTCTTTGTGGTCTGTATGTTTTCTAAGAGACTCAAGTGTTTCTTGTCATTCTGTAAGTTTGAAGTCCTGAACAAATAAGTCCATTCACTAGACCTTTGGTAGAGGGAATGGTAGGTTGAAAGGTGAGAGGAATTTTTAAAATATATTTATTTATTTGAAAGCAGAGAAAGAGAGAGAGAAAGGAGAGGGAGAGAGAGAGAAGGGAGAGAGAGAGAACAGAAGAATGAACACACCAGGACCTCTGGCCACTGCAAACAAACTCCAGATGTATATACACTACTTTGTGCATCTAGGTACTAGGCAATCAAACCCTGGCTATCAGGCTTTGTAAGCAAATTCCTTTAACCACTGAGCAATCTCTCCAGCCCAAGAGGTGTTTTTGATAGGAAGAATAATTTTGAAAGAATGGGAGAAAAATAATGAATTCTCCTCTTCTCAGATCATTTGTGTCAGTTTTGCAAAAAAAAAAAAAAAGCTAAAATAAGCTAATGACCTTCAACAAACTTGTTAGTCAACTTTTTTTTGTCAGCTATAAAACTTGATAAAATACTTAATTCCAGCCCAGGAATCAGCCACCCCTTTGTTCTGATTGCCTGAAAAATCAATTTTCCCTTTCAATCTATTTCCCACCACACCTTACTTGTCTAGTTCTTGTTTTACTCCTTCACACAACCTACTTGTACAGATACCCTCTCCCCCCAATAATTTAAAGTGGAGATGCATCCATTTAAGTCTCTCAAGCTTAAATTATGTAAAATTGGTGGTCTGTAGCCCATGCAATCATATGTATCCAAGAGATCAATTCAGCTTGGCAGAACACGAAGAAATAAGCTATATATTGGCTGGACATGCCTCTTCCAAGTATGAATTTTTACCCTTCTTTTCCTCCAGAATACATTTAAGAATTCAGACAGGCACAAAATAAAAAGTGTGTCTGCATTTAGAAGACCTGCCCTCCTCCTGCATCTTCTAATAATAAGTGAGACAGGTCACAAAAAAGAAGATGTTAAAATCCCAGAAAGTTTGGAGACACGGTTAGCTTCGCATTTGGTATTTACAATGTAGAAATGAGGATGAGAACAGTTCCAATAAACCTAATGTCAGTCACAGATTTCTAGGCAGCTGAAATAAATGGTCATAAAAACAAACCAAACCGAACTGAACGCTTTAGCTGAAGAATGGACCCAGTAAACATTTTACACACTCTATAAAGCAAAGGCTTAATACTCAACAATGTCCCAGTCAGTAGCCATCAGACCTAATAGCTCCTGAATGACTGTGGTGCACCAACACCTACATCCCTATTTTGCTTGGGGGGGGGGATGAGGAGTGCCTCAGAAATATTCAGGCAGGGTGGCAGTGGCCAGGGGGCATCTGAAAGCATGTCAGGGCATTTTGAGACTGTAGGCATAATGGAATAGCAATGGGTGGTACTTATCTGTCCTTAGTGTCCTGAGACCTGGGATGTTAAAACACCTCATAAGACTGCCTGCAGGGGAGTTCTGTATCCCCAAATGTCAAGAGTGTCACTATGTCATTGGTGAGAACAACTGTTCAGTAGTCCCATGATATACCCTGTCACCCTTGGGTCCTTTCGCACTCTGTCTCTGTCTCTGTCTCTGTCTCTCTCTCTGTGTGTATTATGTGCACATGTTCATATGTGTGTCTGTGGAATATGGGTATAGTGGCTTGTAAACATGCATGCATGTGCACATGCATTTCCTCAGTCACTCTCCACTCTGTTTCTTGAGACGTGGTCTCTCACCAATTTGGTTAGACAAGCTAGCCAGTGATTCCCAGGGATCTACCAGTCTCTACTTCCCCAGAGCTGAGATTATAGACGTGTTGCCACACCCAGCCTTTTTTTTTCCAAACAGGTGCTCTGGGAATAAGAATTTTGGTTCTCATGTTTGCCTGACACTTTACTCACAGAACCATCTCTCCAGCCTCTCTTCATCATCCCTTCTTTAGTTGCTTTCTGAAGTCATGACTCTTATTTGGCCCCGAGGAAATTTTGAGGGTTTAGCATAGAAAAGAGTTGAAAAGGAGTTTTCATGTCGTTTTCCAAAGATTCTTAACATTGTCAGAAATTATTACTCTACCAGAAAGCCCAAACTGAGGCGAACCCAAAGTTTCAAAGTCCTATAGCAATGGTCCAATATTTCTGCATCTGTCACCTGTCTATGTTAGCGGGGACCCAGTACTTATGTCCAGTGCTGCAACTTGCTTGGGTAGAGTCCCAAAGAACTAGTCACACAAGTATAGCATTCAAAGCTCACCTGCAGACTGCAGAGCGAGGGATGCAGCAAGAAGCCCTGGGTTCAATCCCATCTCACTGGGGAGCCAATGAGAGGGTCCCCCCCCCCAAGTACTCTAATGAGGAAGATGATGCCCTCCAAGTCCTTGTCTCATAAGTTAGCTCAGGGGAATTTTCCCTGAGAATCTGACCCTTCCATCATGACTGGGCATCGAGCAGTTAGGTGCTGGCATTTTGCCCACTGATTTATTTATTCTGTGCCAACGGGCTTCTAACAACTCACAAAGCTCTTCAGGGTATCAAATGTAAAACCCCTACCTGGCAGAGCAGGAACAAACATGGGAGGTAGATGTAGCCATGGGAGTGCAATGATTTTAAGATATAGAACTTACTTATTGAGCTTAGGAGGGAAAGCTTCCCAAGTTGCAGAATTGATGCTTTTGTTTGTTTGTTTTTTTTTGTGGGGTTTTGGTTGTTTTGATTTTTTTTTTTTTGAGGTAGGGTCTTGCTGTAGCACAGGCTGACCTGAAATTCACTATGTAGTCTCAGCTGGCCTTAAACTCAGGGATCCTCCTACCTCTGCCTCCCCAAGTGCTGGGATCCAGGGTGTGTGTCACCACACCTAGCTTGATGGGTTTTTATACTTATATTCTGAGGCTTTGTAAGTAAGGTAGAGGGCACACACATTTAACACACACACACACACACACACACACAAAAAAAAATCCAGTTTATTTAAGTAATGAAATGTTTTAGCTTTGCAGTTTGTACTTGTTGAGAAAACTAATAATAAGGTCAATTATATAATCTTTTGTTTAATTGATTAATTAATTTGAGAGATAGAATGTGCCAGAGCCTCCAACCACTGAAAATGAATTCCAGACACATGAGCCCTCTTGTGCATCTGGCTTTACATGGGCACTGGGGAATTGAACTCGGGTCCTTCTATATTGCAGGTAAATGCCTTAACCTCTCAGCCATCTCCTCAGCCCTCAATTATATAATCTTTCTCACAGAACTCACTCCCACCTTTTTTTCAGTGTGTGTGTGGTTTTACTTTTAAAGTGTTCTTGACAACTATCAACATATTAACTGTGCAATAGGTTTCACTGGGAGACTCCATACATGCTTATAGCCTGCTTTGATCATAACCTGTCCCAGTCTCTCCTCTCTTTTCCTCCCCTATCGTCCCCCACCCATCTCTGGTTCCCTTCCCTCATAGACCCTTTCCCGCTTGTCAGGTTATTCGTTTATGCATACATTTACTCACTTTCATATGCTGCAGTTAGCTTCACGTTGCTCACACAAAGAACCTGACCAGGAGCAGATTGTGGGAGGAAAGGGTTTACAGACTCAAGGGGAAGCTCCATGATGGCAGGAAAAACCGTGGCATGAGCAGAGGCTGGACATCACCTCCTGGCCAGCATCAGATGGACAGCAGCAGGAGGAGCCTATGCCAAAGGCTGACAGAGGAAGCTGGCTAATAAGACCCATCAGCCTGCCCTCAGTAACACACCGCCTCCAGGAGGCTCCATTTCCCAAATGGCTACCAGCTGGAGACCTAGCATTCAGAACACATAAGTTTATGGGGATACCTTAAACATATCACCAAACCATATATAACAGAAAATATGTGATATATGTTTATTATGTCTAGCTTATTTTATGTAATGAGGATACTCTAGTTCTATTTTTCTGCAAATTACATGATTTCATTCTCTATTTGGTTGAATAGGCTGAATAATGTTTATATATATATATATATATATATATATATATATATATATATATATATATATATATATATATATATATATATCAAATTTGCTTTATCCATTCCTCCTTCATGGGTACCAAAGGCTTATTTGATAACTTAGCTATTGTGAGTAATGGCATAATAGCTGTGGATGTGCAGGAACTTCTTTTGAATACTTCCTGAATTTTCTCTGGATTCATACTCAGGAGTGGGGTAGTGATAACCATGTGGTAATTCTGTTTTCAGTTTTGTAAGGGAATCTCAAAAGTGATTTCCATGGTGACAATACTAAATTATAATCCCTCCAACAATGCATAAAGATTCCTTGCCCCCCCCCATCCTCACTAGGGTTTGTGATTTTCTATAGCAGTCATTTTGTCTTGGGCTTGATGGATATCAATAATACTTTTGATGAGAAAAGATGCTTACATGACTTTTTCTTATTGCTGTAAAAGAGCCTTTTCTTGGTAAAAATATTGTGACTATTTGCCATGGTGCATTTATCTGCCTTGATCTTTATTTTAGTTATTTCAGCAAAGTGTCAATATTTGAGGAATGAAACCTATCAATTACATATAAGTATTTAAATGATTCATGTATACATTTATTTCAACATTGGTAATTGTGATGGTTAAATTTATTTGTCAACTTGACCTATGTAATAATCCACAGTAATCTTAGGTGGGTCTCTGAGCTTGCCTGCAGGAAGGATTGACAAAATCCCTTTGGGATTTTGGAGAAGGGAGGAGGTCCCTTCTCCAGAGTGAACCCTTCCCCCCATAGGGTGGGCCTTCCCGAGGGGACTAAATATAAGGAAGCTTGAGGGGAAGGGAAGCTCTTCTTCCTTCCTCTCCCGGCTGCTGGTGCTTGTCATGACTTGCACTGGCATCCTGCTCTCCTACCCTTCCTGGACATTGGAACCCAGTTTCCTCGGCCTCACATAGTGGACTAAAGAGCAGCTGCTCCCCAGAGAGCCATCAGGCCTTGTGGGATGGATTGGCACTGCTGAGGCATCCAACCATGTGGACTGAACAGCTACTGGTTTCTTCACCTGTGGGCCTGCAGACTGCTATTGTTGGACCGTCTCGTAAGCTACCCTAATAAATTCCCTTTTACTACAATCCATTCTATCAACTCTGTTTCCTCTAGAGAACCCTGACTAATATAGTAATATACTTATAAAGTCCTAATGAACATTCATTCTATTCTAATTAACACTAAATTACTATTAATTGTTCTTTTCTGTTTTATTAATGTATTTGCAGAGAGAGAGAGTGAGAGAGAGAGAGAGAGAGAGAGAGAGAGAGAGAGAGAATATAGGTATGCCAGGGACACTAGTCACTGTAAATGAATTCCAGACACAGGCACCACTTTGTACATAAGAATCTTCATGAGTAGGGGAGAATCAAATTTGGGTCATTTGGCTTTACAGGCAAGTACCTTAACAACCTCTCCAGCCCCTTTTCTGGTTTTGTGTGTGTGTGTGTGTGTGTGTGTGTGTGTGTGTGTGTGTGTGTGTGTGTGTGTTCTGTGTTTAGTGTATGTTACATTTGGCAAATTATAGAACTGAAATGTTCCTGCGGCACTGTTTTTCCATCATTTTTGCCTTAAAGTTGTATGGTTTAAACTTAAAAGCTCTCTATCTTTTACTTATTGAATATATTTTCATTATTATTGTAATGAAGTCATACTGACTCAAGAACTTCCTTCTGTTGAAAATGTGATTTTCTAGCCCCTATTTTCTTACTCCTTAGGTAAGAAAAAAACCTTTTTAAATTATTCTACTTTATAAATTGACAATAGTTGAACTCAAAAAGTTTTCTTTACAGATGCCCTTGGATTTTATACATTTACAACCACATAATTTAAGACAAATGTATTTAGGGGTTTTCTTTTAAAATATTTTAAGGCTCATATCTTTTTTTGGTTATTGTACTGGCCAAAACCACAATAACCCATAGCACAGAAGGCAGAAACTACTCATTTGTTACTGGGCTTAAGAAGGATGCTTTCATGTTTAATATATAATAACTCATTATATCACACAAGAAAACCAAAGCAAATAACCTTCAGATGACCTCTGTACCTTCATATTAATTTTGAAGGTCATTGTACCTTTGTCTATTAGGCAATTTCTAAGATTGTCTTTCTTCCTTGATCTGTTTAAATGGAAGAAATAATTTTGGATTACATTTTTTTATTTACTTGTTCATGGACAGGTAGAAAATGATGAAATTGCCTTTTAAGATCTGCTTTTCGCTTAGCTTTTAAAAGAATGGATTTCTGCTGAATGGAACACTAAAAATGGGACCCGAATGCGGCACTGTGGGTCACACTGGCCGACTAATCCGTCTCCTCAGACAGTGTTTCTGAGCCCAAACACACTCCATAAATTTTTCAACCTGGGTGAGTGGATTATTGTATGGTTTCCTGAAATAATCCTCTCATCTTTTAACACAGTTCTGACCTAGTTTGGGAGAGTATCTTTAATATCTCATTCTGCTTGACTGACCTCCAGGCCACAGCTGCCAGAAATATCTGCATTTAACAGGCAACTTTCATCTTTGGGCTCACAAAGGGGTCGGATTTCTTTCAAAAAGAAATTGAAAATTTATATCATAGGGCAGCTTTTTAGGTGATTTTCTTTTCTTTTCTTTTTTTTTTATAACCCCAGCAAACAGACAGAAGTGATGAGAAATAACTAAATTGACACAGAACTGTGAGTATATACTGTTGGAAATAAACCAAGAGCTATTGGCCAGACCTGAGTTTACCTCGATGTGGATTATTGATTAAGTCTGAGCAGGGCTGTGTGGAAGATACATGGGAGACTGGATTACTAGATTAAAACTCAGAGCAATGGCCCACCCAGAAGAGGAATGGAGAGGCGGGAAGACAAGTAGAACTCTGAACTTCACATTGTCTGTGTGTATGATGGGAATATGGGTGTTGTCTTGTTAGCTGGGAGACCTGCCAGGGAGCCTCAGGTAGATTTCATTGTTGTTTTCTTTTCGGTTCTTGCAGGCACATGTGTGTGTGGTGTGTGTCTGCATGTTCATAAGTGTTTGGGTGCATGGGTATGTGCAGGTCAGAGGTTGATATCATGTGGCTTTCTCAATCATTTATGTCATTTTTCAAAAATATATTTATTGGGCTGGAGAGATGGCTTAACAGTTAAGACCTTTGAGTGCGAAGTAGAAGGACCTGAGTTCAATTCCCCAAGACCCATGTAAAGCCAGATTCACAAGGTGGTGCATGTGTCTGGAGGCCCTGGTGTACTCTCTCTCTCTCACTCTCTCTCTCTGCCTCTTTCTCTCTCTCAAATAAATAAATACATTTTTAAAATATAGATTTATTTAATTGTAAACTGATAGATAGGGATAGAAAGAAGAGAGACAAATGGGGAGAGAAGGGGTGCACCAGGGCTTCTAGCCACTGCAAAGGAACTCCAGAAACATGCACCACTTTGTGCATCTTGTTTTAAGTGGGTACTGAGGATTCAAACCTGTGTCTTTAGGCTTTGCAGGCAAGCACCTTAATTGCTGAGTCATCTCTCCAGCCCAATACATTTTTTTGAGACAGCATCTCTCATTGAACCTGGACCTCACTGACTCTGCTATTAGACTACTTAACAGCAAGCCCCAGGAATCCTCCTGTGTTTACCCCCCAGCTTTGGGATTACAGGCATGTCTTCCCACACCCAGCTCGCACGTGAGTGCTGAGGACATAGACTCGTGTCATCATGCTTCTATGATAAGCATTTTACCCACTAAGCTACCTCCCCAGCCCTATGGTTATATTTGAAGTAGAGTCTCCCTCTGTATCCAGATGGGCCTTCAGTGGGATCTGCTTGTCTCAGCCACCCAAGTGCTGGGATATCAGGAGTGTACCACCATACCCAGAAAAAAACAATAGTTTCAAAAGGAAACTCAAATTTCTCCAAGAGACAAGTAGTCTTCCAATTCAGCTGGACTAGTTCAGCACTAGGACATCTCTGTCACACTTCCTGAGGCTCAGGGTCTATTGTGGAAGAGGTGGTGGAAAGATTGTAGGAGCCAAAGGAAGGGGAGGACTGCTTACAAGGCAAACTTCCAGACACAAAATGGCCTTGATAGTCATGACCTTGAAGTGCCTAACACTACCTACACAAGAATAATAGGAGGAAAATATTGAAACAAAATAGAGACTAATTGAGAGGGGGAGGGGATATAAGATGGAGGGTGGATATGAGAGGGGAGGATGGGTATGAGGAGGGAGTTAGCATGGGTTATTGTCTATAATTATGGAAGCTGTTGATAAAAGGAAAAAGAAAAGAAAGTTGGCTGAGAGAAGGGGACTCATTGGTTACTGCAACATGTAACATCTAAGGGAAATATAATTCATACAAGTTAACTAAAATATATTTGGTTAGATGTAGTACAAGTTCTGTCATAGAGGAAACTTGTTCCTTTGGAAGTTTGGCCTGAATTCATGCTCTGTATGTTAGACACAAGAGGGTATGACAGCAAAGATGTCAAATGCTCAGACTTCCTTCAGCAAAGTCAAGATGACACCTTGATGACTCAGCAGTTTCTTATTTTTTTTATTTATTTTTATTTTATTTTATTTTTTTATTGTCAATAATGAGTTAAATTATTTAGTAGGCAAATGATGAGTTGTTATCTCCAGTTCCCCAATGCCCCTCTTCCCCATCCCCAATCAGCTGGATATCCTCCTCTGTGGGCCGTCTGGATCAGTCCTTGGGGCAGGGGACCATGGACAGCCTAGTATTCAGCCCAGTTCTCCTGGCCCTAGTATGTTGTTATTCAGGGGTGTCATGCCTCTGGATATTCTCCCCCACCACGGCTCTCACAATCCCTCCGCCCCCTCTTCCGCTCAGTTCCCTGAGTCCTGGTGGGTGAGTATTAAGGCTGCTTTAATGTTGAGAACTTAGGGGT
Source organism: Zapus hudsonius (assembly GCA_004024765.1). Lineage (NCBI taxonomy): Eukaryota > Metazoa > Chordata > Mammalia > Rodentia > Dipodidae > Zapus > Zapus hudsonius. The sequence goes on along the minus strand of PVHP010017731.1, from coordinate 15,671 downwards.
CTTTGTGTCAAAAATCATTGGTTTCTGTCTCACTGGCTTATCCTGTGTTGATTGAATGGCTGTGGCTGTGGGTCCCTTGTTCATCCCATCATTCTCTGCGGGGTTCCCTATGGATCCTATTCAGCAGTTTCTATCACCACAAAGTATCATAATTACATACATAGACCATATTGATGAATAGCCCAGGACTTTGGCACCATTTTTCTATAAAGAGCCAGATAGTAGATGTTCTAGGCTTTGCAGGTCTTAGAGTCTCCATTGCAAATGCTCAGACTATAGACAGAAGCAGCTGGTTAAGTTTACAGAAAGCCAAGGGGCCTGAAAATGTCCTAATTAAAATAGACAAATACAGGTAATAGGCTAGCCTTGATCTCCTGTTATAGCATAAGAAACTGTAAAAACCACAAAACAAGCCTAATGTACAATGCTTTACCATCAAGTGTGTGCCGTTTGAACATTAAAGCTACCCAGTAGCCACTAGAGGACAAAGATAAGTGATTTTTTTTCCATATGTAAGCATAGGGCAGAAAGCTACTTCATAACATTTTTATGGGAATTAAAATGAGTTTCCGCTGGGCGTGGTGGTGCATACCTTTAATCCCAGCACTCGGGAAGCAGAGGTAGGAGGATCACCATAAGTTCAAGGCCACCCTGAGACTACATAGTGAATTCTAGGTCAGCCTGGGCTAGAGCGAGACCCTACCTCGAAAAACCAAAAAAAAAAAAAATGAGTTTCCATTCTGTCCATCTCTCTTATTTTGTGTGTGCATTTGTTGGTGGTGTGCATACGTGTGGATACACATCTGTATGCATGTGGGTACACATATATGTGGTAGGGTGCTCTGGCATCTTAGAAGTTGGCCTTGGCTGTCTTCATCTGTCACTCTCCACCTTATTGTTGAGACAGGGTCTCTCATCAACCTAGAATTCACTGGTTCAGTAGACTAGCTAAGCAGGGAGCCCCAGCACTGTCTCCAAGCATGGCATTTTCTGTGGGTGCTGGGAATTCATGCTCAGATCCTCCTGAGTCAAATCTCTAGACCTCTTTTCATCTTGATCTCACGCTTCCATTTCATGGGTAGAATCCCAGTGAAGGTCTGCTTGATACATAGAAAGTTCATGAAGGAAACTGTACTAGCGAATGTTCGACTTGGGGCCATGCAATCTTCGACAAAAGGAACTCAAGGAAGAAAGGTTTACTTTGACTCACACTTTGAGGTTATAGACCAGCACGGTGGGTAAGAAGCAACTGGTCACATCGTATCTGAGGTCAAGAAGCAGAGGGAAAGATCAGCTGGCTTCCTCCTTGTGATGCAATCCAGGTACCTAGCTCATAGAATCATGAAGCCCATAGTTAGAGTGGGTCTTCCCATCTCGATTAATGTACCCAGAAACTCCCAAATGCCCAGTGGCACATTTCCATGTTGATTCTTTTTTAAAAATATCTTTATTATGAATAAGTTTATACATTGTATGAGCAAATCTTGAGAATGTGTCCCCGTTTTCCTCCTCTCTGTCCCCTATTCACTGGGGTCCTTTCTTGGTGCACATACTGGATCTGTCCATAAGGTAGGGGGTATGAACTGCACCAGAAGGAGACAGTTTTTCATTCTTTTTTTTTCTTCCTTCCCTCTTGTATATTATAGCTGAGGGGGTGATGTCTCTGGGTAATCTCTCCCACCATGGCTCTTACATGCTTTCCACCCCTCTTCCGCTCAGTTCCCTGAGCCATAGTGGGTGAGTTTTGAGTCGGCTTTGTTGTTGAGATCTTAAGTATCCCTGGATCATTGCCCTGGGTTGTGTTGAGTATCATTGGTGTCTGTCTCCATTGACCTTTCATGGGTTATCAGACTTGCTGTGGTGATTGGTCTCCTGTTTGTCTTGTCACTTTTTCATAGGTTTCATTTGGGTCCTGTGTGAAGGCTAGGTGTGGTTTGTCTCCTGCCAGGATGTCAGCCTTCCATGGTGATTCTTAGTCTCATGAAATTAATCTCCAAAATGAACTATTGCGTAAGTCAAGGAAGAAGGCCAATGACGAATCCTCTAAGCTAACATTTGCTGAATAATTGGTTTGATAAGACAAATTTATGATAAAGAGGAAGGAATATTCATGTATATCAATTAGCTCAATCCCTACTTACATTGAACTGACTTGAAAATACTTTAATTTAAGTGGATTTTTTGAATGACATAAAATTGGTGTTGTCCACCCCAGTCCATAAAAGCCCTAAAACCTTGCATTACATACAGCACTCTCCTATATGGACAAAGGCCAGACAATAAATCCTCACTGCTTTCTGCTATATTAAGAGGCTTCTCAGTTTAATGGAAGTCAGCTTCCTGATTTATTGAACTCAGACTGAAGTTTCAGTTTTCTTTCTGAAAGCCATGAATCTGTGTGTTGCTCTATGTTCTGTTAAATGTCTTGTCCCATAAATAATCAGGGTCAGATGTGCTCATGAGCTGTGTCAGTCAGCTCTCCATTACTGTGATAAAATACCCGACGTGAAGCTCTAGCCTTGAATATTAAAACTACCTTCTTCTGTTCTTTCCATTCCTCTATAATAATAATGACCACGCATGAAGCATTTCACATGGTTCCCGTTCACAAGATGGAGCTAAGGCCCATTATCAAATGAGTTCTTTGACAGGATATTTTGTGGGTGTGACCGCCTCTCTCCAGATGTGGTATGAGACAGAAAGGGGGGCATGGTCTTCAGCAACATTTAGGTATAACGTGAAGAGACTTCGACATTACTAACAGAACTGTATCATTTGTAGGGTCAGTGAAATTTCTCCACGGTGACAGGAGGTTTGTATCCTTAAGAAAAGATGCATAGAACTGGGAAATGACTAAATACCCACAGTGGTTCACTGTGTGGCTGAACCACAGTGTTGGAACCAAGCCAGGGATCACCAATTACCTCTACAATGGCCACAGGTAATTTGGGGGTCACATGGAGATCCTGACTTCAGGGTCCACTCCCTGAGGACCCAAGGAGATTCTGGCCTTTAAGGTCATGAGCCTGTGTAGAAGTTATCTTCTCATTGCTGGGACAAAATACCTGACCGGGAGAAGCTTATGGAAGGAACTATTTTATTCAGCTTACAGAGAGGAAGTTTCGTCATGGCAGGCAGAGCAGAGATAGGGCATCACATCTTGTCACATCAGCTGGGTGGTAACAGCAAGAGTAAGAGAGCCATGAACACCTAGAAGGACTAGACTAGTAAACCTGTCACCCCCATGACACACATCCTCCAGCAAATTGCCACCAGCTGGGGACCAAGCATTCAACACCCATGGGAGATATTTCAGTCAAACCACCAGAGCCTGGAAATTCTTCCCACCAAGTTTATCCATGATTCTGAAAGAAGCCATGTACAGGAACCTCTTTCACTAACAGACCATGAAGAACATGGATATCCATCACCAATATTTTTGCGGGTACTTGAAAACAGTCCAGGACTTATCTTCTGGAGAAATGAAGGGATAGATCGACAGACATTTCCTGTGGGAAGCTTCCTTCTTTTCTACCTTTTCACCTTCTCCTCACCTGAGTGTTTCTTAATCCCAAGCCATCAGATTTCCTATGCTCAGGAATGCCAACACATCAGATTATAGCTTTATCAATTGTGGATACAAGAAAAGAAAAACTGCCATTTAAAAGCCTGGAAAATGGGAGGTAAGAAAATGGATCGGTTGGCTAAGTGCTTACAGTTCAGATTCCAGCATCCATGTCAAAGCTGGGCACGTACCTGTAACTCCAGTGCTGGGGAGATGGAGTCGGGATACTTACTAACTCATCTAGTAGAATTAATGAGCTCTCAGTTCAGTGAGAGATATCTCAGGAAAAAAATAAGGTAGACAAAAATTGAGGAAAACACTGAACATCGACCTCTGGCCTCCATTTATGCACACACAATCACACACACACACACACACACACACACACACACACACACACACACACACGTGTGTGTGTGCATGTCCACACAGTACAAACAAACACGAGTATGCACATGCATGCCACTTGACATATACATACAAAGAAAAAACCAAACAAGATTTAGCACATACACAAAAACCATTTACTATAAATGTGTATTGTGTTTTGGGGTGGCTGAGGGTGAGTGATGCAGGGGAGTAGGCATGATGTGGTGGTGAGCCTGAGCTGGGAGGGACAGAATATTCGCTGAGACATTCCTCAGTGGGCTAGAACATTCCTGGGGGGCTAGAACATTCCCCCTCTTCATCCTCAAGGGAACTGTCAACAGAGCTGAGGGAGGGGCTCTACAGCAGATGTCTTTGGGATCCTTGAGCATTTATTTTTGACTTCCACGATCACAGGACTGAGTTAAATGACTCACGTATGAAGCATATCATCACATTCTGTTTACCACTGCACAGCACAAGCGGATTTTAGCATCCTGTGCCTTGGATTGTCCGAAAGTTCTTTTCATGGAGGTGCCCCCAGACCTCACGCACATCATGGCAAAGAATTCGGTCCTCTGGACTACTCACTGCAGTGAATCAACTGATATATATCTGGCAAGATGATGGTATGTTTCACTCTCCCAGTAAGAAAGCAGGAAGGGCAGGAGAGAGGGAGAAAAATGCGGGATTAAATAGAGTTTGAAACCGCACACACTTGGCAATTCCAGTAAAGGATTCACAACCAAATTTCAAATCCAATTTCTTTTGGAAAGACAGCCTCTGATATATTTTCTGAATCACAGAATGCTTCAGTCTTTTTTTATTTCTAAAAATTATACTATCATTTACTTTGAAATGAAGGCTCTAGACATGACTCTGTCTCGGGGAACATGGATGGAGAATTCTAATATGAGCACAGGACTTATCCATTTCCTCGGATTTGTTCAAATTTGTCAATATTGACTGTTCATAACTCGTCTCTCCCATCTGCAAAGCAAATTCTTGGTCCTGTGAGGGTTGTGGCCTGTGGCTGGAACTGACCGTTTTCGCCATGATGTTAGTTAGAATGAATTTCTCCCTGATCTCCATAGCCAGCGAGGTCACTGGGGTCACTCATGATTGGTCTGGACAGGCTCCTGCCAATCACAGGGAACCATCCAATGGTTTAAAAATGCCTCCTGCCAGAGCCACAGAAATGGAATATTTGGGAAAAAAATTGCAAGGATGGCTTACCCAATGTCCATCAGTGTCCAGTCCTCATTATCATGGGACGTAGTAAAAGCCAGAGGAGGGAAGGGTGGGTCTGTCACAGAGGGTGGGCTTCGTGTTTTCCCATCTTCCCCTGGACCAAAGAGATGGCACGGAGGCCATGGGTTGATTCACAACACCATCTAGTGAAGAATCTGAGGAGGTGCAGGAATGTGGAGAGGAAACTGGAAATTCAGTAGTCCAGATCCCTTTAGCTTCTGCTGCTTCCCTTAGGAGTATTTCCTTTTAACATTTATTTATTCATTTATTTATTATGTATTTATTTGACAGGAGAGAGAGAAAGAGAGAGAGAGAGAGAGAGAGAGAGAGAGAGAGAGAGAGAGCACACCAGGGCTCTTACCACTGTGATGGAACTCCAGACACATGCGTCACTTTGTACATCTGGCTTTACAAAGAGTACTGGGGAATCGAACCCAGGGCAGCAGACTTTGCATGCAAGCACCTTTAACCACTAAGCTATCTCCCCAGCCCCTTTGAGCTATTTTAAAGGGTCTCAAAGAGAACAAAACAGATCCTGTTGGTGAATTCCTACTTGGGAGGCTGAGAGAGGAGGATCAAAACTTCAAAGCCAGCTTGGGTTACAGTGAGTTCAAGGCCAGTCTGAGCAACTTCATGAAATCATGTCTCCAAAGAAACAAACAAACAAATAAGTAAAATTAAAAAGGCATAGGGCTATGTCTCAATGCTTAATGGCGGAACACTTTCCTGGTATAGGTAAGGTGCTAGATTTGACCACTACTCTACTGCAAATAGTAACAATGATAATAATACTATTTCTTTTATTAAGGAGTTAAGCCTTTAATCCAGCACTTGGGAGGCAGAGGTAGGAGGATCGCCATGAGTTCAAGGCCACCCTGAGACTACATAGTGAATTCCAGTTCAGCCTGGGCTAGAGTGAGACCCTACATTAAAAAAAAAAAACAAGATGAAGGTATGTTTTTTAGGTTAAGAAATATTCACAAAACATAATGAATCTGGCATAGACCTGATTCAGCCGGTTATCCCACGTATGTCATGGGTAAGAACATGGGCATTCCTGTCTCAGGGATCACCCACAAAGAAGGAAGTCAGCACAGGGGATAATATCCTTGCATGAGAGAGAGAGAGAGAGAGAGAGAGAGAGAGAGAGAGAGAGAGAGAGAGAGAGAGAGAGAGAGAGAGAGAGAGAAAGAGAGAGAGAGTCTCTGGGAATGACACTAAGGGCTTGAGCAGAATTTGACCAGAGAGCCATATTCAAGCATGCATCTACCAGCTTCAGTGACCCAGTATAAGTGCGAGAGGTCTTTGTGAAAAGAAAAATTAAGTTTTTTTTCCTAGAACTCAATGGATTTTTTTTTAATCACCAGAAAACCAGAACCAACGGCAGCTATTTCACAGGGTTTTGCCCATGAATCGCACTCCATGGCTTAAACACACCAGCCAATAGCTGAAGGAAGCAGCTGGAATTTCTCACCTGTGAAGGAGGCTGAATATAATTCCCTTATTACATTTTGGATTTTTCTATATGAAACTAAATCACACATTTATATAGTTTGTGAACTTTTCAACTCCACACGTCAGTGTCCTATCTCCTTGCATTTGCATCCACGTTCTACTCCTATTGTATAAATGCTATGTGGTTTTCTCTGTAATTCTCATAGCAGAGGAGAAAAGTTAAGAAACACAGCAAACCCTTCATGCTCACTGTTATGGTACTTTCTCTAGAATTAATCATCAATATTTTCCTCCAAGCTTTGTCTTTGCTTATCTAGTGCAGTTTAAGAAAAAAAAACTCCTCGAGGGCTGGAGAGATGGCTCAGCAGTTTAGGGGATTGCTTGCAAAGCCTAACAACCTGAGTTCAAGTCCCCAGTACCCACATAAAGCCAGATGCACAGAGTGGCACATGCATCTGGATTTTTTTTGAAGAGAAATTTGGGGACTTGGGACTTTTTAAAAAATATTTTATTTATTCATTTTTAAGCAGAGAGAGAGAGAGAGAGAGAGAGAGAGAGAGAGAGAGAGAGAGAGAAGGGTCTGGCTTATGTGGGTCCTGGAGAATTGAACCCGGGGCCTTAGGCACTGGAGGCAAGTGCCTTAACTGCTGAGCCATCTCTCCAGCCCACATCTGGATTTTGTTTGAGCTATCTCTCCAGCCCACATCTGGATTTTGTTTGCAGTGGCTGCAGGCCCTGGAGTGTCCATTCCCTGTCTCTTTTCAATCTCTCTGTTTGCCAATAAATATTTTTTTAAAACCTCAATCCACTTTTCCTGACTACATTATTAATTTTTTTAATTTGCGTGTGTGTGTGGGGCAATGGGAAGGGTGCATCAAGTCTTTTGCCACTGCAATCAAAACACCTGCCTGGCTTTACATGGGTGGCTGGAGAATTAAACCCAGGCCAGCATGTGTTCTCAAGCAGGAACCTCTAACTGCTTAGCCATCCCTACACCCCCTCTCCACACGAATGTGTCTTTCCAGGCATTGTCCCAAAGTCTCCTAACTAGCCTACCTTTCCATCTCTCTGAGTAACTAACTGGTCTGCACTAGTCTTGAGTATAAAGAAAGCCTGTGCTTGCATTGCCTGTGTTTCTTGAGAGAAAGCAAACTGTTGTTTCTGACTCCGTAGGGCCTGCCTTCTGTTTTTCTGATTGTTATGAGGTGTGTTTTAGGCATAAATTCATCTATGTGGCCCCCTTGACATGAAGCCAGAGACTCCTGACAGGTGACATGAAGAACAGCAACTTCTGTACCTAGACAAACTCACCTTTAGAAAATGCTCTGCATAATGGGAATCTAAGTGTGTGTTTGTGTGTGTGCGTGTGTGTGCTTGTGTTTTGAGAAATGGTCTCACCTGTGTCCAGGCTCTCACAAAAACTCACTGTGCAGCCTAGGCTGACCTAACTTTGTGGTAATCCTCCTGTCTCAGCCTCCAGATTGCAGGGGGTGTGTGCTATCATGTCAGACAATAGTGACATGTCACTATGAATTTGTGTTGCCTTTGGAATTGTGGATGAAATAAAACAAAATTTGTTTCTTTCAACCACCAGAGACCCTCAAAATCAAGCCTCCAGGAAGCTGTTATCTGTCTTTCTACCTGCTCTCCTTAAAGAGCCAAGGGTTCCAAGAAAATGGCTATTGAGACACACTCCACAGACCAGTAACAGGACCCCAGGAGACAGAATGCTCTAGAAAAGCTTCTCCCATTTCTTCATTCAAGTTGTGTGTTTAGAAAACAGAATCCAAAGAGTTGTTTGTTAACTCTTGAGACTTGTCAATGATAGGCTAAAACAATCTAGAAGGTTGGAAGGTATTGAAAGTCCTTCCTTCCTTCCTTCCTTCCTTCCTTCCTTCCTTCCTTCCTTCCTTCCTTCCTTTTGTTCATTTGTTCTTTCTTTCTTTTTCTTCAAGGTAGGGTCTCACTCTAGCCCAGGCCAACCTAGAACTCACTCTGTAGTCTCAGGCCGACCTGAAACTCACAGTGACTCTCTTACCTCTACCCTCTGAGTGCTGGGATTAAAGGAGTGCACCACCACCACGTTACCTGGCTTCTTTGTTCTTTTTAATTCAAGATAACTCTCTCAAGCTCTCAATGAATGAATGAATAAATAACTACCAGTAAGTCTAGAGGAGAACCGGAGCAGTATGAGTGTGATGGTTGTGGTGGGATTCCTGCATCCAGCTAAGAACCAAGGGTCATCATCTTCAACCCTCTACCACTGTACTTTGGAAAGGATTACATTTTAAGTATTGCAGTAGTCTTGTCATTGCTGGGACAAAAATACTCAGACAGAGCAGCTTATGGAAGGGAAGGGTTTACCTCTGGCTTACAGTCTGAAAAACAAGTTCAATCATGGTGGGGGAAAGAGCGGCAGGAGCAGGCAGCTGGCTTACGTTTTCACCTATCAGCTGGGAGGAAGCAGCTACAGTATCTTGCTAGCACTGGCCAGAAGGCTGGACTACAAAGTTCTGAGTCTCCTCCTCCCATCATAACACACCTCCTCCAGCAAGGCTGCACCACACAAAGGCTCCACCAGCTTGGGATCAAGTATAAGAATTAATCAGAAACACAGGAGGCTATGAGGGACATTTTACATTTAAACCACCATAGATTATATTCAGATGAGATCAGGGTGGGATAGCCATACAGGAATTTTGAGTATATTCAGATTTCTAAAGGAGAAATCCTAACAGGTATCTTCTTAAATCAAACTTCTCTTTAACAACACAATATTGTCATTGCCCATAAACAAACACAATCCTTTCTTGTATTGGTGAGGAAGTGATTCACAGTCACCATGACTTCAGCATTCTAAGTAGCCTTGTGAAATATTAACCACACTCCAATGACCCCATCCCTGACAGCACTCTGGTGGCAAGAAATTACTGGAGGATTGAGTGAATGGAGAGAGTTTCAATTTATATTATATTCTCTGGACATAACGACATTTTTTCCCTGTGACATTTATTCCTTCAATTCAGAAATCCTTCCTCAAAAATATGTATTTTTGAATCCTGGCTTAAAGTGCATCTTCAAAAAAAATCAGTAACAGGTTTCTGTACAGTTTGTATTTGACCTATTTGTTTTGGTAAATTCAATTTCTGCTTATTGCTTAAAGTTTTTTTTGAATTTTATTTTTTAGAAATATTTTGTCTTTCACTTGGGAGAGAAAGGGACAGAGAGAATGATTAGAAGAGTGAGGATGGTGCACCAGAGCCTCCTGCCACTGTAAACAAATGCCTGACACAGATGTCACTTTGTGAATCTGGCTACACATAGGTACTGGGGTATCAAACCAGGGTCATAAGGCTTTACAAGAAAGTGCCTCTAACCACTGGACCATCTCTATAGCCCAGTGAATTTTATAATATTTTTTTTCAGGGAAAATAATACAAAACTCTCTCAACTGTGTTGTTTTGTTTCCATTACCATAAGAAACCAAATGACTTTTGTGAAAGAAGGCTGGTTTCTTCTACAAGGTGTGTTCATTACCTTTGTGTTGCTGGGACAAAGCACCTGAGAAAAATAAGTTAAAGGAAGAATTTATTTTAGTTTATATGTCCCCTGGGTAGACTCCCTTATGACAGGGAAAACATGGCAGGAAGAGAATCCAGCTGGGATGACATCATCACATCAGCAGGAAGGAAGTATAGAGTGATGAATGCATTTTCTCTGCTTGCTCTTTGTCATTTTTGTATAGTCCAGGACACCCCCCCACAAAAGATGGTGCTGGTGCTGCCTATAGTTAAGGTAGATCTTCCCACCTTAATTAACCTAATTAAGAACTCCTCAGACACCTGCACAGAGATGAACTAATCGAGACAGTCCCTCACAGGTGATGCTGACAGTTATCAATACCCTTCCCTCCACCCACCATCGTTGAGTTCTTTCAACAAAACAATAAAAAGCCAGCAGGACTTAAAGGGTAAAAACTTTTCAACACTCAATTCACCCTCTCAACCTGGAGTTCGTCTGGTGAGATTTATAGGGGATCCCACTGACATTGCGGCCATTATAAGAAGTAACCAAAGTACCTTCCAGGGATCCAAACATAAACTACTTTGACAAGCTACTGAAACCCTACTTGCTTCTTAACTGTGAGAACTATAAGAACACATTCGCCCATGAAAACTTTTATCTAATTCATAAACTGCAAGAAAACTTCCTTATATATTTAATTCCATTTATGACCTTCCTCTGTCAATACCTTCATTTTAGTGGGTTCTACAGATGAGGTAATAAGAGTCTTGTTGCTCAGAGGTGAGGAAGCAATTGTTTAGCATGATGTCACCATTCTGTCAGGAGCTCACTAGAAGTCATGTCTAGCTATGGACGGAGGGCCTTTTGCATAACCAATTTTATTCAGTACCTTCCTCCTTGAAGAAATAAACCCAATGTGTGTTATGCAAGATTTTCTGTAAAGCATCTGATTGATACGTGGCCTGCATATGAGTTAAGATCTGTCTGGGATGGTTAATGCCTATTGTTAACTTGAAAGAATCTAGAATTATCTAGAGAGACACTCCTGGGCATGTCTGTGAGAGAGATTCTAGATTAGGTTAATTGAGTTTGGAAGACCCACATTAATTGGGGGCATCATTATTCCATAGGCTGGGGTACCTAGATAAATAAAAAGGAGAAAATGAGCCAGATGTGGTAGCACAAGTCTTTAATCCCAGCACTAGGGAGGCAGAGGTAAGAGGACCACTGTGAGTTCGAGGCCAGCCTGAGACTGCATAGTGAATTCCAGGTCAGCCTGGGCTAGAGTGAGTGAGACTCTACACTCTCTCTAACATACCTCTCCTGATATGTTGGAGTGTATACTCAAACTGTGAGCCAAAATAAATCCTTCCATCCTTAAATTGCTTTTGAAAAATGTTTTCTTCTAAGCAATGATAAAAATAACTAATACAAAATCCTTTCATACAAATTGGAGAAAGCAGAGGCCTATTGGCTTATCTTTCAAACAAGACTCAAGTCCAGTGTAGTTCAGGGGGGCAAACAATCTCCCATTTTGTTTTTATCAAGATCTGTCAAGAGAAACCCACAGGCAAGTCTCTGGGGGTACAAACTGTAATTAGGTATGACCGATGAAATAAAATTTTTTGTTGCAGTTACCTTCTTGTTGCAGGGACAAACACCCAACCAAAAACAACTGTGGGAAGAACAGGTTTATTTTGGGTTATAGACTCAAGAGGTAACTTTATGATGGTAGGGGGAAATGTGGCATGATCAGGGGCTGGGCATCATCACCTCCTGGCCAACATCTGTCAAACAACCGAAGTTGGAGAGTACATCAAACACGAGCGAGGGAAAGCTGGCTATACCACCCATAACCCCCCTCCAAACACACCTTCTCCATCAAGACTCTAATTCCCATATATTGCCCCCACCTGGCAACCTAGCATTCAGAACACATGAGTCTGTGGGGGACACCTAATCCAAATCACCACATTTGTCATATACTCATGGATGTCTTGAGGAAAGAAAAGGAGAGCGAGTTGTAGCATTTTGAATGTAATTCAGCTGTGAAGATAGGCATGGTAAAGCCTCCATCCCAAAGGGTTTTGGGACTGCCTGCCATGAACTCTTAACTTACAGAACGTGGTAAGTCAAGAATATAGGGTGCAGAGACTGGGGAGATGGCACAGTGGGTGTTACGGTCAGCTTTCTAGTTGCTGCCCAGAAAGAACCCGAGCAAAAGCGGCTTGTGGAGGAATGGGTTTATTTGGATTATGGACTTGAGGGGAGACTCCATCCTAGCAGGGAAAATGATGGCATGAGCAGAGGGTGGACATCACCTTCACCACAGCACTGCAAACAGCGGCAGTAAGGTGTGCCAAACACTGGCAAGGGGAAGCTGGCTTATAACCCCATAAGACCGCCCCAACAACAGCTCCATCGAGGTTGTAAAATCCATACTGCCATCAGCTGAGGATCGATTACCCAGAACACATTCATTTGTTTGTGGGGGACACCTGGATCAGACCATGACAGTGGGTAAAGTGATTGTCCTGCAAAGAGGAGGACCTGAGCTCTGTTCCACAGCATCCACATAAAAGCTGGGCAGGATAGAACATAAATGTAATTCCTACGCTGGAGAGGTAGAGACAGGAGGGTCCTGGGACTTAGCTAAACTAGTGCGCTCCAGGTTAGTGAGAGACCCAGTCTCAAAAACGATGTGAGAGACTGAATGAGAAAGAACCCAATATCCACTTGTGGTCTCCATAAACCATTGTATACATGTGCACATGTACCTATCCACACAGGTGTACCTTCCCACACACCTACAAGCACACCTGCACAGTACACAACACACACACACACACACACACACACACACACACACACACACACACATATATATATGTATATATATATATGTATATATATGGTCCAGATTCCAAGCTAAGCTGACAGATGATAAAAAAAGTGTATTATCTTGATGGCTAAATATTTAAGCTTCACAAAGAGGAAGATATTTCACTGTGAATGAGCCAAAAATACACAATTAAAAAAATACTGCCAATAAAATGATCCAGCAGACATAAAATCTCCGCTGCCTGAGAAACTCTCTTTTTCTCAGAACTGTGGCTGATAGAATGAATTAAGCAGTGACTTGTTTACCCTGTTCAACAGACATAAACTGGTAAATGAGAAAGCTGTAATTACCCAGTGTTTTGCTAAATAAAATCTTCACTCTGCTGGGAAGGTGAGCAGTGGAGGGCAGGGGGCTGATTTTCCTTTTCTTTTATTATTATTTTCAATCCTTCCTGAGAAGTAATCGTTCATGAGATTGGAAAGAATTTAAAACCAGTAACTGATAAAATGAGCAAATATCAAAAACCAAGAGATGTCCCTCGAGAAAGCAGACCAAAGGAGAACCACACCAGCATTACTGAGGAATATTCTAGAAGAAGCATGCCTTTTACTCTCTCAAGAGATCCAGACGATTATGGGTCATACAAAAGATGAACCTCTTCCCTTGCTGTGTAAAAAAAAAAAAATAAAAGAGGTACCTTTGAATTAGAATTCATTGCTGAGAACTGAGTACCTAACCATCAACTACTTTCTGCAAGATGTCTTTGGAATTCCCCCATCAGAAGACACAGCCTTTTCCTAAAATACACCCCAGATGTATCCACCATGTATACAGTAGGAGATGATTTGCTTATTGGTTTGAAGATGCATAAAAGATACTAACTAGCCTGCTGAAATCATTGACCTGATTTATTAGAGATCCTGGATTCTATTTTTTCTGTGTGGGAGGGAGAGGCATGCATGTAAAAGTCAGATGAAAACCTCAGGTGTAAATCCTTGCCTTCAGTCTTGTTTGAAGCAGGGTCTCTTATTCACCATGGCTGACTAGCTGGCTCATTAGCTTCTGAGAAGTCTCCAATCTGTGCCTACCATCTTGTAAGTGCTCTGGGAGTCCAGATACTTACACTATTGTGTCTAGATTTATGTCAGTGCTGGGGATCCGAACTTAGGTACCTGATGCTTGTACAGCAGGTGCTTGAGCCAGCTCCATAGCCAAGAATCTGTTTCTTGTTATTTTTGTAACACTGAAAGGGAAGTTCCAAGCTAGGCCTGGGAAAATGTTGCTTCAAAACTGTTAAGAATCCTCCCTTCTTTCCTTGTCTCTCTTCCCTCCCTTCTTTTCTTTCTCCCTCCTTTCCTCCCTCCTTCTTCCTCCCTCCCTCCCTGCTTCTCTTTGTGTGTAATGGATAAATTTTGTTGTCAATTTGACCTGTTTAGCAATCCACAGTAATCTTGGATGTGTCTCAGGTCATTTACAAAAAGGATTAACTAAAGGAGGAGGTCCCTCCTCCAGAGTGAGCTCTTCCTCCACTGTGGGAAGCCCTCTCAGTAGGGGGCAGGATGTAAGGAAGGTTTAAGGGAAGGGAATCTCTTTTCTCTCTCTCCTCCCCACCTGCCTGATTGTTTTACTAGTGTGTGTGTTATTGGTGATGGCATTTCTCTCTCTCTCTCTCTCTCTCTCTCTCTCTCTCTCTCTCTCTCTCTTGACATGTGAAAGGGGGCCAGCCTCTTTGCCATTATGGAACTTCCCCTGGATCTGTAACTTCAATAAATCCCTTCCTCCCATAACCTGATTTGGAGGTTGATCCCAGAGGCACTGACTACGACTCTCTCTCTCTCTCTCTCTCTCTCTCTCTCTCTCTCTCTCTCTCTCTCTCTCTCTCTCTCTCTCTTTCTCTTCTCTTTCTTTTACTGTACTTGGAAATGAACACAGGGCCTCATTTTTCCATGCTAAACAAGTATTCTACCACTGAATTATATTCCTATATTCCTAATTCTCCAAATTAAGATTTTAATGTTTAAAAACACTGTTCATAAACCAACATTTTCTTCAAGTCTAGACTATATACACAGATAATTATTCACGCAGATAACTATATACTAATAGTATGCTAATGTATTAAAATATGTTAACTTAAAGGGTAGGTGAAGACACTTGATGTGTCCCTTGGAAGCCATATCCTCTGAAATACCATTGAGACAGGAAGTGGGCCATTTCTTTCCTTAGGATGTGGCAGCTGTTGAGAAGATGCACCTGCTGGATACTGGTGCTATTTCAAGCCATTATTATATGACACCATGTATCCATCTAACTACTAACTTGTAGGCAGGCAGCGCTCGTACAGCAGGGCTTGGCATCCTGGGAACTCTCAATCAATATCTGCTAAATATGTCAAGAAGCAAGTTAACGGAGGAAAGATTGACTGAAGGTACACTGCTTTACAGTCCATCATGGCTGCAGGAACTTGAGGTGACTGGTCACATTGTGTCTATAGTCAGGAGGCAGAAATCAGATAAGAAAAGGGGCCTGGTTATTAAACCTCAAAACCCAACCTAATGAACCACTTCCTCCTGTGAGATTCCACCTCCTGAATGTTCCCACAAATTTTCAAAACAGTACCACCAGCTGGTGACTAAGCATTCAAGCATATGAGTGTGTGTGTGTGTG